>MJUT01018483.1:138687-151649 GCA_002080005.1 Gigantidas platifrons | reverse complement strand
TGCATGCTTGTTATCCCTAAAAGGTATTCCACATCGATGGGTTTCAGATTTCCCTTCTCCTCCCTCACAATCCACAACCTTCTGGCCGATCTTAATCTTAGCCCTGGGTCTGGGAGGGACAACATCTCATCATGAGAACATTCATTGATTCTTATTTTCGCCATTTCTACCTTGTTTGGGGTTTTGTTGTTTGTCGATAATGACAATTTTTTAAACCTGATTGTTGTTGTTTTTTCTAGGTACAAAAAATTGTATATGAATGCAAACTATGTTTTTGAGTGGCCAAATTTTTACACTGACCACTCTCTTGTTTATTTTTATTTTATTTATTTATTTTAACCAATCGTTGTTTTTCAGTGTTGGTTTTGTAATAAATGATGTTATTTATAATTATTTCCCATGTTTTTAAAATTTCCCGGCCGGCCTTGTTGTTAAATATGCCGCCCGTTCCTTTACTCAACCCGGTTACTGGTAAATTGGTACCAGTCACGATCACAATTTTTGCAAGTTTACTGCGGGGTTCACAACTATCCCACAAGAAGCTTACCATACGCAAGTCTTCTCCAAAACCCTTTGCTCAGCAGGTCAACTGTTAACCGGGTACCAGTTGCGACCACGATTTAGTCCAAGATGGCTACGGGGTGTACATCTATCCCACAAGGATTTTCCCAGCAGACCAATCTTCCCCTTCTCCCGTTTTACAAACGGAATTCCCGTGGATTCCTCCACAAAACCTTTAAAAATCGCTAACCTCAGTACCCCTGAGCGTTAACGATACCCCAGCTCAGTATTCCTCCAGAAAACTGAGATGGAACCCATGATGGCTCTCAGAACCTCTCTGATCACCCTCGTCCCTTTCTTCTAAAAAACAAAAAACCGCCCGCGGAAAAAGTTCGAGGAGTCGCAGCGCCAATATAGTATTTTGGCGCTACTTACCGATAGTTGTACAAGGGTTGTAACGGCCACAAACCATGGAAGTTACAGGATCCTAATATATCGTCTGTCTCTGGTGATGGCGTCAAGGTACAACTGTTGCATTCTGGGTATTTCTAGTACTCGTCAGCACACATCACTCTACGATCTACTACATTATTGACAATTGTCAACATTGTGTACTTCTAAATGTATGTATATTCTTTTCCTGATCGCATTTGGTGTATTGATTGATTGACGTGTCTCAAGTCGATGAAATATACATGTGTTATTCAGTTCAAATTGTACTTACCTATGCAAGATCCTCATGAATTAAATAAATCCCAACATATAAACTATGTCTAATCGTAACATGATTCCAGTATGCAACACTCATACACCACGTGTTTAAGAACTGTCTTTGAGGTGTGCTCAATTTGCAATATATTATACCTTAGCGCACAGTATGTTTCATCGACTTTTGAAATTTACTTTTTCCGTTCTATTGTATGTTGTTTTTTTTTCTTCTTTCGCTTATTGTTTTTTTCCCTTCGTCTCCATATTCCTAACAAATATTTTATTATGTATTTAATACTGTTCTGATTATATGTAAATTGATGTAGCTAGCGGAGAAGACATTTCTAAGTTGTAAAACTTGTGTCTGATCCATTTGTTGTTATTATGAGCATAAAATAAGTTTAAATCAATGGATCTTTTCCTTTTATGGAGATTTTTCTCTTTCGTCTATCGTCGACAAAACTTTTACTGGACTTGACTATATGAGATACACCTTAACTATTCAAGATACACGATGGGTGTCTTATAAGAAATAGGAACTGCTTACCCTTAGTAAGCTCATGGGTTAACCTCCATTTTATTTCTCTAACCTTTATCTATAACATTAAACATTTTGATCTTGAACCACTGCTAATAGTGCTGACTGGTCTCCTACTAAATTTTACAAACATATCTATCATGGATGTGTAATGTTTATCATCTTTCTCCCAATCTAGCACGGTCGATGCTTATTCTTTCTATCACCAATAGAAAGCAAAAAAATATTCGTAGTATGGTATACTTGACTAGAAATATCATCTTGTACAGGGATCTGTATTTAGATAAGATAAGTTTTTTTATTTTTATTGTTTTCAAATTCCAACAAAATACATCATATAAAGGTTGAATTACTAGAAATATATAATACAAATTTACTACATAAATATATACATAACACAATATTGGTTCTCAAAAAAATTATATTTACAAAAGTATCATATAAATTCATATTGTATATTGTTGGATTTGTTTTAAGGGGGAGAGAGGAGATGTGTAAGAGTTACTAAGGAGAAAGTGGGGAACTAAATTTTCAGTTGTGATTTTGGTGTTAATATTAGTGAGGTTTTTTTTTCAATATGATATGATAGACTGTCCATTCATGTTTTATTTAGATGTAGCAAAGTAAACAAAATATAAAAAAGATCAATATAGGACACCTTTATAAATGTTCCATGTTTGACTAAATTGGAAAGACATTTGTTTCTAACTGCTAGCATTTTTTCTATATTATGCATATCTTTCAATTTTTCTTGTAATGCTTTGAAAGACAAAAATTTTATTTTAAAACATCTTGTATTATAGATGTATTGTTTAATACAAAGATAAATAATATTATGTGGATCTCCTTTACATACTCTTGAAGTTTCTCCAAAAATGAAAGTTATTTTATTAAAAGTTATATTAATATTATGAAAAAAACCATCTATTGACATCTTCTATTAAAGTCTTTACAAAATTACAGTTCAACATAAGATGTTGAACAGTTTCTGATTCCGTGTGACAAAAAGTACAGTCAGGATTGTCAATTATTTTAACTTTTGAAAGGAAATTATTTGTAACTAAGATATGGAAATTGATTCTATATTGTAACCATTGTAATTTTGTGTTTTTAGTAACTTTAAATGGAAGATTATATACTTTTTCCAGAATAAATCTGGTTGATCTAAAATTGAACACCATTTTATTTGCCCAGTCGGTGTAGTTGTACATTTATTTATTATATCATACATATCTTTTGAACCTTTTTTTATGTCTTAACAGTTGATGAACAATTGAAGGAATAAAAGGACACACAAGTCTGTTCTCTCCTGTATTAAATGACCTTTTGGCTTGTCTTATGGCAGATATTATACTAAGATAAGATAAGTTTTATTTAAAGTCGGCATGTTTAAAACAACAAACACAACACAAGCTCTATTGGGCTTTTGATGGACATAATTCCTACTATACAATAACATAATTTACCAAATTGAAAATATACAAAGTCATATTTTCGAAGAGAGCAACTTACATTGTGTGTTTTAAATACAATGTAGTTTATAGCTATTCAATTGCTCATAGAAACAAAAAGGACTAGACACAAGTTACACAAACGGATGAAGTTGTCTCCTTAAAGGACTAGACACAAGTTACACAAACGGATGAAGTTGTCTCCTTAAAGGACTAGACACAAGTTACACAAACGGATGAAGTTGTCTCCTTAAAGGACTAGACACGAGTTACACAAACGGATGAAGTTGTCTCCTTAAAGGACTAGACACAAGTTACACAAACGGATGAAGTTGTCTCCTTTATTTATTCAATTATTCACATGTGTTCGGTCGTCATTTACAATGTACAATATCGTCTAAAAAAATCATTATATAAATATATATTTATCTTTTTTTTGCTTGGTGGAATATTATTATTTCCTTTATTGGATTTTATTAAGATTTTCATCATTATAAAACAGTTTTTAGCAATAGAATTATGGAGAAAAAAATTGTCGAAATTTCGGTAGCATTATTTTTTGCATGTAAATTGTAGTTTACTTTTTTTCTTTGCTTTGACAGTTTCATTTGATCACTTTCTCATACATCATATACAATATCGTTTACATGTTGTTGATTAAATGTGATTTAGATTGGTGGAATATAAATAGTTCCTTTATTTGATTTTATTAACATTTTCATTATTTCCCCACAGGTGTAAAAATTGTCTGTATTAAAAATACATTCAAAATTTTCTCTAGCAATTTATTATACTCGATGTTTACTTTGTTTGTTTGTTTTTTTTTAGTTTCGTTTTATCAATTTCTCTGTTGTGTTTTAAAACCATTAAATTACTTATCAGGTATCGAACTCGAATCTTTGAATTACGTTCCTCTTTGTAATATCCTTTATGGCCTGAATGTGCCTTGACAGGGATGTGGAATCGAGTAGAATAATTCCTCCTATAATAAATGTCAGTAGTGCAATCCCGAGAACACCAAGATAACTAGATGATGTTCGGGTGTCACCGGCACTTATCCTTTTATTTATAGTAGCAGATAGATTTGATTTGTCAACCTTTAAGTCGTCTTCCAGTTTTTTCAAAGCAGGGCCAAGTATTTTTCGAAGTTCATCCATTGTATAATTAGAAAGAAACATTCTGTGCTGCCCAGTATTGGAGGCGTTCTTTAAACCAGCACAAACATGGACAAATCGGTTCATCTAGTTAAAATAAAGAAAATATATAAAATGAATCTTAAGACTAATTTGATAAAGACAGTGTTTGAATTCGCCATTTCTGTTGCTTAACATGGATAGAAATTATAGCATTTCATACATGTTTTATGAGCATGTTCAGCTATTATAGTGCTCTAAGCAAAACTGAAGTTTGTGTTTTACACTCCGTACAGTAAGTGATGTATTGTTTAAACCTATATAAATATTGTGTTTGTACAACTAAGGTTCGTCTATTGTGATAAATAGTATTATGTGAATTGATCTTTTTGTAGTTAAAAATAATTCGACCCACTTATAGCTATCAATGGTTACACATAAATAGTAATTACGGTTGTTGAACCTTAACCGATTTAATTTTTAATAACAAACAGATTACAATGCTTAGGGACCATTATCTTATCCGGGTGGTTGAACTGTGAATTTATGCTAAGACAGATTTATTTCGCCTCTGGGTCACCGCCGCGCGGAATATTTGATTTAAAGGAATATAAGGGAAAAAAGGGGGGATTTTGACGTACAAAGTGAATATAAAAACAACAGTTCATACCCAAAGTAACAAAATGAACAAAACACACACTGTTGGAACTTTTGCCAAAATCTATTGAAAAATAGTAAAAAGATGTAAAATGTATACCCCCTAACACACAAATACATACTCACCCACGTTCCTGGCTTGGTAAAGGCATATCAATAACACAAAATGTAGGTGTTAAACTAGTTTTATGGGCCCAAACCTACTCTCTTCGTTAAATGATGCGGTCATACAAGTACTTTCCGCTTGTACGTAAAATGCAACCCTAACATATACCCTAACGAACAGCGTTGTTACATACTCTTGAACATTATATATATGTAATCGTCTCGGCATATCAGTTTACATGTGCTTATTAGTCCTGATATCGTAAACGGTCAAATCGATTCGATTCATGCTAACGAACCAAAATCCCGCTAAAATAGATTTTACTTCAAGTGGATTATCAAATTTAAAGCTCTATCAGGACAGTACCTTAATCTTCAAGATGAAAGATATACCATTGATTCATTTCTATCTTTTTTTTCTCAAATTTATTTAAAAATAAAACAAAAATACCACACAATCGGAACAATTCTAGAATCCATTCCAAAACGCAAAATCGATACACCTAACACATTCTCATACACATGGCGGCTCACTTTCTTGTCTTCATACATGATACACCTAACACATTCTCATACACATGGCGGCTCACTTTCTTGGCTTCGTACAGGATACACCTAACACATTTTCATACACATGGCGGCTCACTTTCTTGTCTTCATACAGGATACACCTAACACATTCTCATACACATGGCGGCTCACTTTCTTGTCTTCATACAGGATACACCTAACACATTATCGTACACATGGCGGCTCACTTTCTTGGCTTCATACAGGATACACCTAACACATTCTCATACACATGGCGGCTCACTTTCTTGTCTTCATACAGGACACACCTAACACATTCTCATACACATGGCGGCTCACTTTCTTGGCTTCGTACAGGATACACCTAACACATTCTTATACACATGGCGGATCACTTGCTTGGCTTCGTACAGGATACACCTAACACATTCTCATACACATGGCGCCTCACTTTCTTGGCTTCGTACAGGATACACTTAACACATTCTCATACACATGGCGGCTCACTTTTTTGGCTTCGTACAGGATACAACTAACACATTCTCATACACATGGCGGCTCACTTTCTTGTCTTCGTAGAGGATACACCTAACACATTCTCACACACATGGCGGCTCACTTTCTTTGCTTCGTACATGATACCCCTAACACATTATCATACACATGGCGGCTCACTTTCTTGGCTTCGTACAGGATACACCTAACACATTCTCATACACATGGCGGCTCACTTTTTTGGCTTCGTACAGGATACACCTAACACATTCTCATACACATGACGGCTCGCTTTGTTGGCTTCGTACAGGATACACCTAACACATTCTCATACACATGACGGCTCACTTTGTTGGCTTCGTACAGGATACACCTAACACATTCTCATACACATGGCGGCTCACTTTCTTGGCTTCGTACAGGATACACTTAACACATTCTCATACACATGGCAGCTCACTTTCGTGGCTTCGTACAGGATACACCTAACACATTCCCATACACATGGCGGCTCACTTTCTTGGCCTCGTACAGGATACACCTAACACATTCTCTTACACATTGCGGCACACTTTCTTGGCTTCGGACATGCAAATCAATAAAAGTGGCGGAGAAAAACTGGCTTTATGGGTCCAAACCATACAAAGCTGCATTTCAGTCTTTCCTGCTTATGATTACGATGTCTTCACGTATATTCTTGTTAAATTCTATGAGTACTAAACTTAATTATACAAACATGAAAGATAAAACACACTTATTTATTGATCTTCTAGAGTCCTTCTTTTTTCATTAGAGTGGGATGGGTGTGAGTGATTGGGGGATGGGATAGTCAGTAGGGTTTCCGACTTAAAAGATACAACTGTATTTGATGGATGAATTAAACAAATGCTTTTCTTTGTGATTTCCAAATGGTTATACTGTAATGCCATTATATTTGTTTGTGTTTAAATAAGAGACAAAAAAGTGAAGCATGCGCACATTTTCTTTTTTTATTTACAACAAAAAATAAGATATTTTTCAAACAAAGAAACAAAGAATAGGGAAATATTTAGTTTATATATTATATGTCAGGGTATGTATGTGGCTTATTATATTATATTCTTATGTGTATGCACATGACAATTGTTACGCGTACATTTTAACGCATTTATTTCCAGAAAAATAATCAGACATTATTTTCTATCAAAAAAATTAAAATATCATGTCATATTCGTGCTTCATATGAATCATTTGATTTTCAAAAGTATCAACTGTAGAATTGTAATATGTTTTGCAACGTAAATATCCATTTGTTAGATAATTAATATATGCGTGCAATTCGCATGTGAATCACGCGTGACATTTCTAATTGATTTAATTAACAGACAGACAAAGGATTATTGCTATTAAGGAGAAAACAAAATCAAGTAAGTCAACTTTGCTACTTATCTAAGTCAGTTATCTCTATTGTTAGTGTTGTTTAACATTGTGACATTTAAAGTCAAAATTGTAATTTGAATTTGCTACCTTTAACATTGTACATATACAGTCTAACCTGTAATAAGAGGTCACCTTTGGGACAAAGAATAAGTGGCCTCATAAGACAGGTGACCTCTTAAAAGAGGTTTACTTCATATGAAATTTTCCATGACAGTATAAGAAAAATGTGACCTTTTAATACAGGTGACTGCTTAATAGAAGTGACGGCATGGACAGGTTTGACTGTAAATATGTAGAACACAAGGAGTACAATAAGCATAAATTAGCATTATCTGATGCATATTCATGAGGGGAAAAATGCATGTCAACTTGTTTACAGATATATGGTTTCTTCTTGTCAAAAACGCCCTGAAAATGGCGAGGAGTTGCTTTAAAAGCACCAGGCATGAAACGAATTTTTAAGTAAATTTCGTTTTTAGTTATATGAGGGAGTTTACCGAAACCTATTTGAATTACATAATATAAATAAGAATGTAATGAGCAAATATGGAAGTCGAATATTAAAACTAACACAACCAATGAGTACTACGTCGTAAGTGCAATCTGATCCCTGCACACTGTTGTTTGTTCTTCTGTACATTTTCTTTTGGTCATTGTGTTCTCTGTTCTTATTTGATATACGGATTATGATTAACCCTTTGGTATCTTCAAACTCTTCTTGTATATATTTTGGAAATTAAGGATGTTTTGTTTTTCATTCTAATATTAAGAAATGTATGGAGATACCAAAGGGGTTATCAGAAGTCGTAATTAGTTTATGCATATTTTATTAATTAATATATAACAAGAAGTCGTATTTCGAGGAAAGACAGACAACACAATGGCCAAAAGACAAAGGACAAAATGCATAAACCTTTTATGTTTTCTAATGTAGTGGTATCAAACACGTCTTGACTATATTAGAAACATGGCGAGTGTCTTATAAGAGGCATGAACTGGCTAGTATTCAGGAGCACATGTGTTCATCCCCGGCTTTTGGTGTTGTTCGTGTTGCTTCGCTTTTAAATTTTCTGTGTTGTGTTTTTTATTTTGTATGTCTTCGTTCTGTGTCTCGTGTACCCAATATTTCCAGTATCCCTGAATTGTCCATATTATTAATTGCATCTTCGGTTTTCTCAACGTTTATTATGAACGGTCGCTCAAGTATTGTAGCTATAGAGAAAAAGTTTGATTTTCACTAGTGGCGAGGTGTAGTCAGTAATCGATCTCACAACGCAAGTGTCAATCTCCACTAATGGAACAAGGTTATGTAAATAAAAAAAAGATCATACGATCGTGTCCACGGTATTCTGTCTTGTCTTTCCAAGTGGAATAAATTAGACAACGAATGATTATGTAAGTCTAACATTTTGCATTGGTTTGTTTCATAGATGGCCTCCGTACCGTAGCTAGTGTACTTTTAGTCTGTTATTTAAAATTTAGGACACAGAAATGTATTCTCGCGGGTCTAAACAGCATTTGTTATTGTTTTCACGCTGACCCGCTATTCACCCATAAAACCAACAAACAAACAAACAACAAAAATATAGGCTGACGAAAATGAGCTTCATGATAATTATTCAATACATTATATTAAGTGGATATTCACTCTGCCATTGCATTGCTCATGTTACCTGATATCATCATAAAAGGAGTAAAGACATTATTTATCCTACGAGGAAGAGTGGTATCAAAAGACCAATACATGACGCTCTGACTCTTTAGTGAGTGGGTGAGTGTATGTTGGTTAACATTTTTCAGCTATATCATGGTGAGCACAAGTTAATTTTCAACGAGATGATGATGAGGTCCACTTTGTACTAGACCAACACGCTTAGTTGGATTTTTCTAGTGCTATTTCACTGAAACAAGAGTCCGCGGAAAGACATGTCGCTCCACTCGGACACATTATTCTGATTACGAGCCAATCAGTCTTTGTTGTTTATCATTGATGCTGCATGCTTAGTGGAGACGCAACAAATATTAATCTTATTGTTTTTGGTTTGTCCCGATCAGGGCTCGAACCCAAGATCTACCACACTGGAGGCGAGCACGCTAATCATTACTCCATCGATGCGGTTCTCTTACTTTCTATCAGATTCGTTATATCTCCATAAATGGTGGAAAATAATCTGAATGCACTAACTTATGACCAAAGAAGAAACAATAAATAAAAGTTACAACAAACGTCTTAATTATAGTGTCGTCTCTTCGACATTTATCCATCGATGTTTTACTGTATACAGATACATCCGGGTCGCTCCTCATCCAGAATATCCATTCAGATTTGCAGTACTCTACTTCCGGCTTACATTTAGCACAATATTTGTACGAAAATCTGATTACTGCAATGAGCTTTAACAAAAATATGTAAAAGTAAATATTTCTATAAAAATGTGACTATTTCAATGAAAAAAGAAAAACTTGCATAGAGAATAAATTATCATATTCCGACATGTGGTACTATGATGAATCTGACAAAAAATCAAAAGCTAAAAAAAAATATGCATTTTTATTAGATATATAAACAAAAAATGTCTGCCCTCATGACTGAAATCTCTCTCTCTCTCTCTCTCTCTCATGTTGTAAATATTTTATATTGCTGTTTTTTTTATTATGCATTGTTGTAATTTAATTTGTTTTCTGTATGCCATTGTATTACGATTGTCTACGAGTTCGATTTGGTATTTGACAATAGACAATTCCCAATATAATATAGTTTTACACAGTTCACCAGAGTGACATACGATAACAACGAGAAATAAAATAGATCATAACTGTTGACGATTGTTGATAAAATAAAAATAATTGTGTTTATTTTGACAGTTGACCAGAGTGTCACATGATACTAGACAGAAATATAATAGATTACGACCGTTTTACGATTTTAAAGTTCGTTTGACAGTAGACAACACAGACAAAATAAATAGAAGACTCATCTCCACAGTCATTATCAACCATTGCTAGTTTTGTCTATTCTGTTTAGACCCTTTGGTTTTCTTACTCCCTAAGGAGTTTTAATTATTTGGTTTCCATTCGTTAGATTTTGAGCGTACCTGATGAAGGTTATACCAGAAATACATCGTGCGAATTAAACTAGATTTGTACGTTATTATTACAGTTTAGCAATAATATAAAGCGTGTATTGTAAACTGCTAACCCTTCCGGATCACCTGAGGTCACTATCGGTTTCTTAGATGGGTTCGTATTGCTCGATCTTTAGTTTTCTATGTGGTGTTTTATAGATTACTGTTTGTCCTTTTGTCCTTGCTCTTTTGGTCTTTGTTCTCTTCTGAAAACCCGTTTGGTATCTCCAATCTTTGTCTGTTCACAGGCGACCAGATTGACACACGATAGCAACCAGAAATATGACATATCACGATTATCGACGATTTTAGATGTCGTACGACATGATTACAACTAGTAATATGATAGATCACGACTGTTGATAATTGATGATGTCGTTTGACATTAGAAAAAGTCACACAAAATAATCTTTATGATTTTATTACAGTTGACCACAGTGATTGATACGGAACGAGCAAAAATATAACAAGTCATGACGGAGTATGATACTGTAGTTAACAAGATGGGTGGATTTGGTAAATATCAGAAGATGATACTGCTACTGCTGTCTATATCGCCGATTTTTAACGCACTCACTACCTTCGCAATGAACTTTACCTTTGGTGAACATAAACACAGGTGGGTTTAATAAATATCTAAATTAATATCTTTGATATGAATTTATGGTAGACTTCGATCCATAAAACTAGCATAACCTCGCCACCTTTTCATTGAAGTGCTTGTACCAAGTCAGGTAAAGCAGCGGCCACGTATTTGTGGGTTGATGTATCGATTTTCTACGATTTTGATATTTGTTTTCGAACTGTTCCGACAATGTGATGTTTTATTCATATTAAATATATTTGAATCAAGCGAATTAAATGTTACTTTGAAGTTATTAGGTTCAGTTGTCATGGCGACCGAGTCCGTTGTCTTTATTGGTTGTCCATAAGTTGATGTCTGGGAGCAATTGTTCTACCTCCTTGCAGGAATGTACATATTTTTTCCCAAAGTTTAAACAGTGATGGTTAAAAATTTCCGACAATATCAACAAAGCCAACAACCACCTCTCATCTCAACTCATTGTCCACAAAACTATCATGTCATATGACGTTTTGAATGCAGGACCTGGCTTGAGACAGACCTAAAACTGTAGCGAAGTTAAACCGGTTATTGTGATCACAAAACCCTACTTGGTATGTGGTATGAGGAAGGGTGTTTAACGTCACGAGTTGTTATCATCTCCCTCAGGCATAGAAAATCATAGCTAGCAGACATTTAACAACGCTGTTTATTACCTTTGGTTTGCTTCCCTTCAAAGACTTTTAAATTGGTTGGCTCTCCATTCTTTTGACTATCAGCATGTATGATGACAGGTTATTCCACAGATGTATATCTTACTCTAAGTTAAATATCAAGGCTCTTTATCAACACTGCTACAGTTATATCATAGCAGTCAGTTTTATGTGTAAATGAAATTAAAATACACAGAGAAAACTGCCACCAAAACGGAACTGACAAATGTTATCACCTAGCGTTACAATGAGTACACCTTGTCATGGACAGGAAACTAACCAACAACTTTATTGGTGATATACAATGATTACATATATAGTTGCATATCAACTACCAATACGACTAAGGCCAAGATAGTCCTAGGTTTTCAGGGACGGATCCAGGATTTCAAGTTAGGGGGGGGGGACTTAAAAAAAATCACACCGAGCGGAGGGAGGAACGAAAATGTTGGGGTATTTCGTGTGAAAAATCACGATTTTACTCTAAAAAAAATCATATTTTTTCCGACTTTAGGGGGCGCCGGGTGCGCCCCCCTTGAATCTGCCTCTGGTTTTAATGGGTATTCAAAAGCTACGACGATTATATGTAGGAAATAATAACAAACAATTGGCCCTGATAAGATGTGTCTACTACTTTCTTTACTAATGATATCCAACACATACTGTGTTGTGTTTTTGTTTTTGTTTGTTTGTTTTAGTCTTGTGTCTTGTGTACCTAATGCTTCCAGTTTCTCTAGATTGTCCATTTTTGATTGCCATTTTGGTTTTCTTTAACGTTTATTTACACTATCGTAACATGCATATATTTATCTCTCACTCCACACTTCCGTCATACAGAATCAAATCCGATCTTTCCATAGTGATATTTTATATGAAATCAACCATTTAAGAAAAGTTTGAAGATATCAAAAGGGTAATCTGAATTCGTAAATCGACGGACAGACAGCACAATGGCCAAACAGAATACGGAAAAATGGGAAATCAACAAAACACTACTATATTACGGCTTTGCTATTGTTCGGTT
>MJUT01018483.1:106946-135732 GCA_002080005.1 Gigantidas platifrons | reverse complement strand
GTGTATGACCATAGTCTTTATACACAAACTATTATATCTAAGGTAGGTTAACATTGTCTGTTGTGGATGATTTTAGACGAATTTTATGCAACATTAAATATACGAAAGAAAAGGAAAAACCAAGAATACCACATTGTCAGAACAGTAGTGTATGTTCTGTGTTATGTTTCATCATGTTTCAAAAAAACAAATATGAAAATCAAAGTATAATTTCCTATTGCAAACTACAAGTCATATGCTTAAATAATGAAAAATTGTGTTTGCTTGTTTGTATATATATTTTTTTGTTATCTAAATTGAAACAATACACCAAACTTTAATTAATGATAATATTTTCAACCTATGATTATTTCTGCAGACTGATTCACATTATATCTTTATTTATTTTGTTTTTTTAGTTCGATGTTGTGTGTGAAGCAAAAGTCCTCCGCGCCCATTTCTTGATGAGCCACTACCTTGGATTACTTGTTGGGTCTGTAATAACTGGGTTACTGTCTGATATGTGAGTAGAATATGTTCATAAAAATATTCATTTTCGGGAACTCTGGGGTAAAAAAATATGATACAATTCATATTGTTTCTGGGCTACTGGATTCAAAAAAGCCATCATGTGTTTGTGAATCAAATATATAATTCGCCCATTGTAAGAGATGTAGTTGGGTGTCTCGTAATTAGTCGTAAAAGATAACTTGCAGCAGCTCCCATTGAGCTTGTTAGAAGTGGTACTTTGTGATCAGTTGCCCCTTATCCACCATATCAATTATTCTTGTGTCAGTCCCGAAGACCATCCAATGACCACATGTGTCATAGATTATTTCTTGTGTCAGTCCCGAAGACCATCCAATGACCACATGTGTCATAGATTATTTCTTGTGTCAGTCCCGAGGACCATCCAATGACCACATGTGACAGGAATTATTTCTTGTGTCAGTCCCGAGGAACATCCAATGACCACATGTGTCATAGATTATTTCTTGTGTCAGTCCCGAGGACCATCCAATGACCACATGTGTCATAGATTATTTCTTGTGTCAGTCCCGATGACCATCCAATGACCACATGTGTCATAGATTATTTCTTGTGTCAGTTTCGAGGACCATCCAATGACCACATGTGTCATAGATTATTTCTTGTGTCAGTTTCGAGGACCATCCAATGACAATATGTGTCATAGATTATTGCTTGTGTCAGTTCCGAGGACCATCCGATGACAATATGTGTCATAGATTATTTCTTGTGTCAGTTCCGAGGACCATCCAATGACAATATGTGTCATAGATTATTTCTTGTGTCAGTTTCGAGGACCATCCAATGACAATATGTGTCATAGATTATTTCTTGTGTCAGTTCCGAGGACCATCCAATGACAATATGTGTCATAGATTATTTATTGTGTCAGTTCCGAGGACCATCCAATAACCACATGTGTCATAGATTATTTCTTGTGTCAGTTCCGAGGACCATCCAATGACAATATGTGTCATAGATTATTTATTGTGTCAGTTCCGATGACCATCCAATGACCACATGTGTCATATATTATTTATTGTGTCAGTTCCGAGGATCATCCAATGACAATATGTGTCATAGATTATTTATTGTGTCAGTTCCGAGGACCATCCAATGACCACATGTGTCATAGATTATTTCTTGTGTCAGTCCAGAGCACCATCCAATGACCACATGTGTCATAGATTATTTATTGGAAGCTTGTGCTCGTCATGAATATAGCTGAATTCTTCAAATTTGACATAATATATCAACCAATCAACCAATCATCAATCAAAATGTATAAAGATAGTCAATGACGTATGTCGAGAAGGAAAATCAACGGAATAGTCAAAAGAAAAACAAAGACAAAATGACTTACAATAGCGAACCAAACATGTATACTACACACAATATCTAAACAGTTGAGCAACGAGAATGTTACTAATATACGAGTCTGAAATCTGGTGATCTGGATGGGTAACAGATTCCTCTCTCTGATTGACACCGGATGTGTTACGATGAAAGAACTGGTCAAGGATTATGAAAACCGAGGCTGATATTGTTGTGCGGTTGGTCAATATATTTAACTTCATTGTACATCATTGGATGGTCAAAGATGAATGATGAAATTAGTTTGCATGACTTCTTATAGGATGTTGATTAATGTTAGTGTATCGCCAAAAAATAAAAATTACATAATGAGAAATAGATAAAAAATTAAATTCATAGCGAATAGAAAAATTCATAAATCATTGTAACATTTACAGTTTGTACAGAATACAAATATTTGAAAAATATCAGATATTTTCGTTGTATTTGAACTACCGTCAGTACTCTTGACAGCATTAAAAGGGAATTAACTACTACAAAAAAGTATAATTTTAGAATCAAGTCGGAAATGTGCAAATGCTTCATTAAATTGTTACATGGCGAAATATTCAGACATTGTCAACCATCGGGTTTACTTTTGACAATCTAACCATGATAAGTCATTCCTGGTGCCACTTGTCAGCGTCTCGTACCTGATGAATGTTACTCCAGAAAGGCGTGGTACGCACTACAATTTGATGTCTACGTTTTCTATAGCTAACATTTGACTCGCTTTACGTTAAACAACGGTCAACCCGTCAGTCAAATACAAAGATTACAAGGTTACAAATTACATATTTAGTCGAGTATGAGTTGTGTTGATGTGATCGTATATATTTTATACAAATGTACAGTATCGTTCAAATTGTATAGGTTCTATCTTCGAAGTTATTCAATTTAGATATGTATTTAATATTTGGTACTGACTCGTATTTGCTATTTTTATTGTAGATTTGGTCGGAAACCTATGTTATTTATAGGGGCTGTAACTCTGTTGGTGGCAACCTCGACTAGACCATTCATGCCGAGTCTGACTTTGGTGATCATTGGCGAGTTTTTTAATGGCGTTGGAAGTGTGATGTACTTTATTGTCCCATTTGTCTTAGGTACTATATATTAACTTTGATTTTAGTTTATGCATATTTTATTTGCCTATTCATATATCAAAAGGGATGCGACACAAGTTATTGCTACATTAGTGAAGTCCTTTCCCTTTCAAATAAATATTAACAAAAAATGATAGCATATAATGGCGATAATCATACAATATACATATAGATTCTCCTTCAGTTGACCGTGGGTTACGATATTTCTCCACTCAAGAGAGTTAAATTAAAAACTTTAATCACAAGCCATCAGGCGAGTGGTTAAAAGTTTTAATTTACCTCTCGAGAGTTGAGAAATATCGTAACCCACTTGGGCAACTGAAGCAGAATTCGTTTCTATCATTATTTTTAACACGAACTTTATTTCAAAATTTCAAAATAATGCGTTTGAAATTAATGCGAGGAAATGCACGAGACAGTTTAATCCTCTAGAGGATTACAGATTTTCCACCACTGGTTCAGCGGTGTCAAAACGCCGTAATAATGGGAGAAATTACAATATCATATACAAAAGAAATGTATCTAGAAACGGAGATACTGATAAAATCATTGAAGAAATAAAGGAATATAACATGTAAAAATTTTCAAAACGGGGAGGGGGAGAAGAGGGAAGATGTATTGTAATCATATGTAAGACGGTTCAATATGGTGGCTTGAAAATATGAACACTGGCATGACCTCCTATAACCAGAAAATGTTTAAAAGCGACAATGATATCATATTTGATTATACTACATTAAACAGCGAATAGAAAGGATTTAAATAACATTTGTATTATATATGTCAAGGTATTACATTATTAATTAAAATTAACCAATCAATTTCAGCCACAGAGATGGTAGGACCAAACAAAAGACTGTTTGCCTCATTTTGCGTATATTTTACATTCTGTTTCGGGAGTTATGCTTTACTAATACTGGCATATTTCATCCGGAACTGGGAGCATTTAATGTGGGCTATGAGTATTCCTATTGGTGGATATATATTGGCTTTATTGTAAGAAAATTTAGTGTCCCTGTCTTAACAACATATAGGTACATGACACATCCATCAATATAACTGGCCATTTTGTTATGAATAATCCACAAAAAACCAGATTAGAAATACAAATTATATAATAAAGTCTCCCTATTAAAATGAAAAATAAATATTGATGCTTTTATTGGAAAACATAATTTACTGTTTTTCTCGATATTTATGTTCGTTTGAATTTTAACAGATCAGCAATTTACTAGGACAATGCACGTACATGCTAATTTATTAATTAGTCAATGCTATCTGGAATTTTTTATTTCGTTCCTAAACATTTTTCATCAATGCATGACGCTGTTACATATCCTTTTAATAATTTGCTTAATGACGTCATGCATGACTGACCTTAGATAGTTTTCTCTATCCCGTTCAGGCCCTTTGTTTTTTTGCTCCCAAAATCATTTAAATTGGTCTGCTTTGATTATTTTAATTATGAGTATATCCGATGAAAATTAATCCAGACCAGTTAGCGTACGTTAAATAAGGTATCTACCATTGTGATATATGACCGCCTCCTCTCCTGCTTGTAAGTCTGGATTCACTTTGTCTTTCAATTTGCATGGTAGTTTTGTCTTCATGTCTTTTTTAAGTTGTAAGACTTGGAAAATGATAATGAACGTCTTGGACACTTTGGTTTTCTAATGAAATAATTTAAATCGTATCTTATTTTAAAGCAATTTAAGAATATTATTTGATAAGCTGGAATGAAAAACCTTAGAGATAGTTTAACTTTTATTATATTTATGACGAGAATCGGATATATATTCCCTTTTAAAATAACTTCCCTTTGATAAAATGCAAACACGCATCATTTATACGAATATTAATGTTTAATGCAAAGATTACTGAGAGCCTAGGAGCTAATCTTTCAAATGTGTGTGTATTTGGAATCAAAAGCTAAAGTCTAAGGGCTAAATATAGTGGACCAAATGAGTATTATATTAGTCAATATTTTGGTGGAGGTGGTATTAAATCTTTGTACTACTAACAGTTATGGGTAAACCGTATATAATTTTACGACGGGTATCATGAATGGATGCCGGAGATGCATACCATTCCGAAGCACGTCATGTTTAACTAATAGTGTAATGCTAATGTAGTTGACAAAATATATCTGAGTAAAAGTAATACGAAAAAGTGAAATTAATCAGCAACAAAAACATAACTGAATTAAAAGCAAGACAACAAAAGTTCAGACACAAAAAATGGGTATAAGACTAGGTGTTCGGATTCCAGCAGTCATAAATCTTCATGCCAAAGACAAACGGGAAGATAACTCTTGATGGAAACAAGCATAACCTTGCCAAAAGACGATCATTTCTATTTACAATTTGAGAAATTTTATATAGTAAATTATCGGTTAATATCCTCATTAATGACATACAATTGTCCAGACTTCCGCGGTTTCTGCAGCATACGATATAAGCCTCCACAAATAATGATGTCCAGACGTTTGCTATTGATGCTACATATATAAACTACTTCTGAAGATCTTGGTGTCATTCTTTCTTGTCTAAGACAAGTTTGAAGACGCCACAGGGACAAGCAATGATCTACAAAATACTACACAAAAAAGTAATGATTGAGCAACACGAGCCTCACTGTGTGGAACTCAAGTGCACTGGAAGGGTTAACAGTTCCTGATTCAATAGTGACACTCGTTGTATTCCAGCTAAACAACACGAACGTCATTTTAAAATTGGCAATATCACAAACACAAATTGTGCTTTATCTATAAATGAATTAATCCTTTAAAAACACACATACTTTGTCATCAGTACATGCATTTTATCACTTGTTCTGCTGTTACATAGCGAGCTAAGACTAAGAATATAGCCTGACAGACGCTTAGAGATACTAAGGCTACGAGTATAGACGGACAAGTGCTTAGCGACACTAAGGTCAAAAGTGTAGCCGGAAATGTGCTTATCGATACCGAGGCCAATGGTTTAGACGGACAGGTGCTTAGCGATACTACGGCCAAGAGTATATCCAGAAGCATACTGAGGAACTTGTATTAAATATGCACACAATACTATTTGGTGTCGGCAATCATACCGTAGTACATGTATTACAATTAGCAAATAACTAAATTGCATGTCTTTTTTAAGAGTCTATAATCTTTTCATGATATTTAATATGTATTTTCTATTTAGTTTTATACCAGAGTCTCCCAGATGGTTATTAAGTCGTGGAAAAATGAAGGAAGCAGTTGTTATTCTAAAGAAGATAGCAAAGGGTAACGGTGAAGATATAATTGTTTCTGTGGAAGATATCTCTGTATCTAAAGGAGAGAAAATGTTGGGGTTGCTACAGTTTGTTAAAGCCCTGATGAAATCTAAGATAATGATTGTTAGATTAAGCATTGTGGCCTTCAACTGGTATGTAGCATAAATTTATATATCTATTTAATATGTTTTCATGAAATTGAGGGAACTTGAGGGATACCGTTTAAAACTTGTACCGGATGTGTGTAGTTATGTAATAATTTGTCATTGGGATAAAAGATTTTCAAAATTACTACATGGGGTTTTTACATTTATGATTTATGATGCAGTTTTAATAATGATTATCTGGGAGTTTGTGCAATTTTTTCAATATTGTAGAGGATTTGTGAAACAGATCTAAACATTATCTGAGGATGCTTGTTTATCTATTTAATATTTTCAGTGTATTTGTAATAGAGCTTTACACATAACTGTATATGTGTCCCCTTTATTGTTTTAGAATGAGTTTATTGACAAATTCTGTTTATATATGTACGTTTCATCAATAGATAGCCATTATAAACTAATGTAAGTATTTGTATGTGTAATTTACATATAAGGATAAACAATATAAGGCATGCATAGTTAATAATTTAAAAAGAAAGAGAAAAAAAAAGAAATTTACAGTGGAATTAGAAAGAGGCTTGTGTTTGCTATCACCAATAAGGGACAGAACCATAAAAAAATTAATAAAGGAAAAGTAAGCAAATTAAAGAACCGATAATAATTCGTTTTTAATATTTCTACAGGTTTGCGGTGAACTTAACATATTATGGAATTTCTATGAATGTAGCAAAGTTCAGTGGAAACATCTTTGTCAACTTCGCCGTATCAAGTACAGTAGAAACAGTTGCCTGTTTGTTTTGTATGATGGGACCAGAAAGGTTTGGACGGAAGAAGTTTCTTTGCCTCTCAATGCTTATTGGAGGATCTACTTGTTTGTGTACAGTATTTACAACACTCTACTCTGACGAATGTAAGTATGGCAATAGTTGGTTTAATGATTCAATGTTTGCTTTACGCCATTTTCATCCATCCAATAGTCGAATTATGTCAATTATATTGATTGGTTGATGAAACAGGAATTCGTGAAAATACATTAATTATTAGTAATCGGTTGGTATTTTCTTGCTTGAACGGTGTTGGAGCAGCTTACGGTTTAATTGGTCGTCCGGGTTTGTTTATTGAATTTAAGTTTTCTGTGTAGTATTTTGCCGATCATTGTCTGTTCTTTTAATTTTGTATTGTCTGTCCATCTTCGATTTACGGCTTTTTATTACCGATTTTGTATCTTAAAACTTTTCTTATGAAATCCACTTTCAACAACAATTGAATGTTCGGTTACATCAAAATAAATAAATCATTATTATCAATTGTTGTGGTCGAGCGCCACATTTGATGCCTGTTTTTATTAAAGCTCTGAGTTGGCTGACTATAACCTTAGTCATGTGAGGATCACTACATTTGATATCTATGTTTTTTTTTTATTACAGCATTGAGTTGACTGACTATAATCTTAGTCATGGGAGGGTTACTACATTTGATATCTGTGTTTGTATTACAGCATTGAGTTGACTGACTATAACCTTAGTCATGGGAGGGTCACTACATTTGATATCTGTTTTTTCATTACAGCATTGAGTTGGGTGACTATAACCTAAGTCATGAGAGGGTCACTACATTTGATATATATGTTTTTATTACAGCATTGAGTTCACTGACTATAACCTTAGTCATTGGATGGTCACTATATTTGATACCTATGTTATTTTATTACAGCACTAAGTTGCCTGACTATAACCTTAGTATTGGGAGGATCACTACATTGATATCAATGTTTTTATTACAGCATTGAGTTGGCTGACTATAACCTTAGTCATGGGAGGATCACTACATTTGATATCTATGTTTTTATTACAGCATTGAGTTGACTGACTATAACCTTAGACATGGGAGGATCACTACATTTGATATCTATCTTTTTATTACAGCATTGAGTTGATGGACTATAACCTTAATTATGGGAGGATCACTACATTTGATGTCTATGTTTTTATTACAGCATTGAGTTGACTGACTATAACCTTAGTCATGGGAGGATCCCTACATTTCATATCTGTGTTTGTATTACAGCATTGAGTTGGTTGACTATAAACTTACCCATGGGAGGATCACTACATTTAATATATGTGCTTGTATTACAGCATTGAGTTGGCTGACTATAACCTTAGTCATGGGAGGATCACTACATTTCATATCTATGTTTGTATTACAGCATTGAGTTGGCTGACTATAACCTTAGTCATGGGAGGGTCACTACATTTGATATCTATGTTTGTATTACAGCATTGAGTTGACTGACTATAATCTTAGTCACGGGAGGGTCACTACATTTGATACCTATGTTTTATTACAGCATTGAGTTGGCTGACTATAACCTTAGTCATGGGAGGGTCACTACATTTGATATCTATGTTTTTTTTATTACAGCATTGAGTTGGCTGACTATAACCTTAGCCATGGGAGGAAAATTTTTCGCAACAATTACTTTTTTCGTCGTCTATCTGATAACAGCTGAATTATTTCCAACTGTTCTGAGAACATCTATAATAGGTGTCTGTAGTATGGCAGGACGTACTGGATCTATTACATCTGCATATGTCGGTGAAATTGTAAGTTTAGTCATTCTTATGGCGGCCATGGGAATATGGAGATTATGAAAAGAAAGCTTAAACAGTGATGGTCAGCAATAGCACACATTTCCAATGTGATATGTCGTGGTCCTTTTAGAGTTCAATGATTTGATGCGAGAGGTGGTTGTTCGTTTTGTTGGTATTGTTGGAGTTGCTGATCATCATTGCTTAAATGGATACAAATACACTGAACCGCTAAAGAAACGTCGCATTTAAAAAAATTATTTTTAATACCGAAATAACCATTAAGAATGTTATTTTTGAAAATATATGTGCTGATTAACACACAAGGTAAACATCAGCCACATTTAAAGGAAATTTCCGCTTGGGTGATTTTTATCTAATGTTGTAGAACACTCGAATCTCCCGCCCTTCGTGGGACACACTTTGCGGTAAAAATTTTGAATGGTTAAATGCTCATGATTTTCCTGCTTCGGTATGGGTATAAAATTTCAATGATTGTCAGTATCAGTTTTGACACCGAAGCTATGCCACGTTTGAATCCACAACAGAGAGAACAAGCCATAGGTAGACTGCATACTGGGCAACCTGCTAGAGTGATTGCTAATGACTTCAACTGTAATGTCCGGACAGTTGAACGTCTGCGGGTACGTTACAACGCCACAAACAGCACGAATGACCGGTAGATCACAAGTTACCACTCCTCGCCAGAACAGGTTAATGGTCCTTCAACATTTGCGGAATCGGTTCACCAGAGCTACTGAAACTGCACAACAGACTGTTGGAACACATCAGCGACCAATAAGTGCTGATACGGTTCGCCGTCGATTAATTGCCAGCAATCTCAGATGTTACCGTCCTGCCAGGGGACCTGTCCTTACGCCAAGACACCGACAAGAGCGTCTTCAATGGGCATTGCAGCGACAAAATTGGCGTAACCAGCAGTGGCATAACGTCATCTTCTCTGACGAAAGCCGTTACTGCATCTCAACCGCAGATGGCAGAACAAGATTGTGGAGAAGGCGAGGAAAACCATATGATGACAACTGCATGATGAAAAGGAATGCTTGGGGCGGTCCAAGCATCATGGTATGGGGTGGCAACGTGAAACTTGGTCCAGTTATCATCAAAAATCTTGGCCAGGGCAGAGGCAATGGAGTAACAGCTGCCCGTTACATCGATCAAGTTCTGAGACCGCATGTTATGCCGCATTTCGCACGTCATCAAGACAAGACGTTCCAGCAGGATAATATGCGTGCGCATGCAGCCAGGGAAACAAGAGACTTCTTGCAGCAGAATAACGTAAATGTTATGAACTGGCCAGCACTAAGTCCAGATTTGAACACCTATTGGACATCTGTGGGACGAAATTCAAAGACGGTTGAATACAGAGCAGCCAAGCCCGACAACTGCAGCTGAACTTTCGGTAGCGTTTCAGAGAGTTTGGGCACGTATTCCTATCGCATTCATCAATCGCCTGGTCAACTCGATGTATCGAAGATGTCCTCCTGTGATTAACGCTGGTGGTGGACATACATTTTTTGTACTCGTTATTAACGGAAGTGGAATTAAAGCATCAAAATGTTGTAGTTTTGCTTTATTGAGACATTCGATATAACTTCATAACCTAGAGACAATAAATTCACCATTCAAACAATGTAAAACGAATTTATTTTAAGTTTCTTGTATTTCAAAATAAATGTCTGTGATTGTGTAATTTGTTGCGGCGTTTCTTTTGCGGTTCAGTATATATTGTTACAATGAAACAAGTTTAACCCGCAATTTTTTTATTGAGGTGCGTGTACCAAGCCAGAAAGTGAGTGGTCATGCATTTTTGTATTAGAGGTATCAATGTTGCCTCTTTCTATGATTTTGTCTGGTGTATTTTGGAACTGTTCCTACAGTATGGTATTGTTTTTCATTTTATTGACAAAGTGTAAGATTTGTTTATAGCGATTTATCTCTAATGTCAAGTTATTTAAATGATAAAAACAGATAATGTATTTTATTATAAGAGTTTGAAGATACCAAAGGGGTAATCAGAACCATAAATAGAAGAACGGTTAATTCAATGATCAAAAGAAGAAAAAGAAGACAAACAATGATCTACAAACACTATAAAGAAAAATAAAGATCGAGCAAAACGAACCCCACTGAAGACCGGGCTGAACTCGTGTGCTCCGGAAGGGTAAGCGGTTATTGCTGCAATAAGGATACCCACCGTGTTACATTTGTTACAAACTATGTGATATGTCATGAATACGGAAAGGATTGGTTTGTGATTACGACCAAGATAACCATTAAAATAATCACTGAACGTAGAGTATCAACAAAGACCTATTACACAAAGAAAACGCAAAATACAACATAAATTATCCACAAAAAAAAAAAAACAATTCGAAAAAAAGCTCAACTAATCGGTAACACAATATATCTATTAGATATCTAAAAACAATACATGTTATAAATTTTTTGAACGTTTCTGAAGGTGTGGTATATTTTTGTTCATCTTAATGCTATTACATTTATCGTCTTTAAGGGTTCAGTTGTACCAACTAAACTGGGGAAAGCATTGCCATTAATGATATTTGGCGCAGTCGGCATACTGGCAGGTGTGCTTGCTTTAACGTTACCAGAAACTGTTAATACATCATTGCCAGAATCAGTAGAAGATGCCAAAGTATTGAAAAGGTATAAGACAAAATACAATAATAACATTAACTATTAAATCTTAATAAATAATAAAAAAAACAAACAAACAAACAAACAAACAAACAAACAAATATATTATGACTGTCATTGTATGCAGTCTTGTCGAAATATGTGTTTTACTTTCTTGTAAAAACAGCTATGTGAATCAGAGATGCATTGGAAAGCGAGATACCATTTATTCCTGTTTGTTTGTATCTGTAGCATATACAAGGCAACACCATACCACTTATCAGCAAGAAAAATATTTACGTTCAATCAATTGAGAAGGTGATTGTTCACTTGGTTGATATAGGAGGGAATTGTTTTACCATCATTGTACTGTACTAAACTGTACTACTGTACTGTACTTATCAGCGCTACAATTCTGAGTTGAAGTCCAAATGTGTCACAATGTACTCGATAAAACATTTTGTGATAAAGTTTATCAGTGACTTACCATATGTGTACCTAAGTTATCATCGGCGTTACCTTGTCGTGATCACGTTCTGACACTCCATTCATCACCCTTTGGTCTATTGACTGAAATATCATCGTAGTTATGAATTATTCATGAAAACATGTTGATTAGTTCCTACCCACTATTTCACAGCCAATCAAATCACTGTCTTTTCATTGAAAAGTAAAATGATAAGAGGACATCAACAGGTCGTAATTACACATGGATCATCGACGATAAAGGGTAAATCAACTACATGTAGTAAGACCTCACCCTCATAATATGTTCAGTTCATCTAATAGGAAAGTTAGAATGATGTGATGTTATTCAGAAACTACTAATTACAGACCAATCAAGGAACAAATCCGGAATGACGTTTCATATGAATGCATCATGATCCACGATTAATGATTTGATTTGATTTTTGATTTTTGGTGTTCTAACGCCACTTTCAGCAATATTTCAGCTACTGGTATATCATTGCGACCAGTTTTAGTCGTGGAAGAAGCCGGAGTATCCAGAGAGAACCACCGACCATGGGCAAGCAACTGGTAAACTTTATCACTTACGATTGCGAGTCGAGTGCACCGTTTTTAGCTCACCTGGCCCAAAGGGCCATGTGAGCTATTGCCATAACTTGTCGTCCGTCGTTGTCCGTCGTACGTCGTAATTTTATTCAAAAAATTTCTCCTCTGAAACTACTAGACCAATTGGAACCAATATTGGTCAGAATCATCACTAAGGTGTTTAGTTTCGAAATTGTGTCCGGTTATGCCGTGCACCAATCAACATGGCCGCTGTTACTAAAAATAGAACATGTTGTAAAATTGCAGGTTTTGGGGTAATAACTCAAAAACCGTTAATAATATCAGAAATCTGACAGAGTAGAAATAATCAGCACAGCAAGATCTACCTACCCTGCAATTTTGATTACCCATATTGGAGTTATTGCCCTTTTTTCATCAAATTTTCAAAATTTTAATATTTTTCGTCTTATATTTCAATAACTATAAAAGATAAAGATTAAGTTTAACTGCAACCATGTTCAGCATATCAAGATCTACCTACCCTGCAATTTTGAATTGAATCTGAGTACCCATCTTGGAGTTATTGCCCTTTTTTCATCAAATTTAATACTTTTCGTCTTATATTTCAAAAACTATAAGAGATAAAGATTAAGTTTAAATTGCAAAAATGTGCAGCATATGTCAAGATCTACCTACCCTGCAAATTTAAAGTAAATATGATTACCCATCTTGTAGTTATTGCCCTTTTTTCAGCAAATTTTTAAAATTTTAATACTTTTCGTCTTATATTTCAAAAACTATAAGAGATAAAGGTTAAGCTTAAATTGCAAAAATGTGCAGCATGTCAAGATCTACATACCCTGCAATTTTTAAGTAAATCCCATTACCCATTCTGGAGTTATTGCCCTTTTGTCATCAAATGCTCTACATTTTAATACTTTCATCTTATATCTCAAAAACTATTAGAGATAGAGGACAATTTTAAACTGCAAAAATGTTCAGCATGTCAAGATCTACAAAAAAGTTCACACAGTTGGAAATGTCCGACAACTGTGTGAAGAGTTATTCCTCTTGAAATTCATTTTTTGTTGACTTTCACTGCTTTTGGTTACTCCAATAATCAAAATCAAACTGTGAAGTAGTATAAACTACATTTTGAGAACCATTGACATTTATGTTTCTTACAGCAATGTTGATAACTTACATTAAAGGGGGACCCCTGCCCAAATTGTTTTGGAGAGGGGGTCTGCAATGACGAGGGCTACATTTGTTTTGTTTTTTTTGACCGAAGTTATCAAGTTTTATTGACTGATGTTGTTATTATGCACAGGGGAGCAATACAGGCTCATGGGATCCTCTTGTTTGTAATTTACAAAGCTGGGCGCGAACCCACCCCGTATTGGTGATAGGGTTGTATGAGTTGTTAGGTAATTCAACTACTTAATTCGTTCAGCCACCCAGGCCCTTCGTGATTAATGAGAAGAGAGTATAAGAACGTGATCAATCATGGGTTACCGACAATGTCCTAATACGTTCACAAATAAAATTGCTCGCCACGATATGACTGAAATAGTGTTAAATGTTGGCGTTAAACACCAATAACCCTTATCATATGTGAAATTAAACGTTAGAGTAAACCAAAGTGGCCATCAAGAATGGACAATTTAGAAACACTGGCAATATTGGGTACAGGACACAACATGAATAGTGAGTGAGACCAACCTTCTGAATTGGATTTTACTTAATGCTAGCTCACTGTGACAACAGTCCGTGGGTAGACATGTTTCTCCACTCGCACAAATTATTCTGATTCCGAGCCAACCAGTCTTTGCTCTTTTTCCTTGATGCTGCGTGCTTAGCGGAGAAGCAACAAATACAAATTTGATAGTCTTTGGTTTGACCCGACCGGGGTCGAACCCAAGATCTACCGCACTCGAGGCGAGCACACTAATCATTACGCCACCGCTGCGACTCACAGGACGAAGACAAACAAAACTAAAATCAAAGTATAAAACATAAAAAGATGGGCAACCAAAAACTGGGGTGAACGCAGGTGCTCGTGAAGGATAAGCAGTTCCTTCTTCATATAAGACAGCCGCCATTGTTACTCATATAGTCAATACGTGTTGAACGCCACAATACACAGACAAACACAAATAACATAAATAAGACATAGAACTGGGTGTGGGGTTAAGACGAACAGAAAACCCAGACATTTCATTTAAAACCTCTTATTAGTTGAGACAGCTACAAGTATATACATTATACAGTATAAGAGAATAATTAATAAAATCCACCTCTTTTTTTTTTTATTTCAGTGCAAAGAATGAGAATGGAGAGCCAGAGAATGAGTTAATGACTCTAACAGATACTAATCAAAATTAAGTCTAACGTCATGTATGCATGTTATAATATGTTACCGAAGCGGAATAAAAAATATATTTAGTATTGCTGTGTTTGTCCTTTGTACCTTCATATCGAGATATATTGACCAGTAAATATTACCATCCCTATTTTACACGTACGCATTTTATATAATGATTCATGTTAAGTCGATATATCGAGAGATATTGACCAGGATACAAATGTATATTATCGCTCATATTTTACACATACGCATTGTATGTAGTGAGTCATTTTAAGTCGATATCGAACGATATTAGCCAGGATATAACTCCTCTCATGTCTGACATAAATGCAATTTATGATGCTTCGCCGTGTAAATTATACATGAAATCATTAAAGGCTGTCAGAATTGAATTTTTTTTATATTAAAAATTGCCAATATTCGATGTTTTATACTAATTGCAGCTGAAAGTTTTCATAATATCATATGTAAATAGCCTAGAACAAAAGAATTACGTCACTGTTTGATTTTCTTACATCCCGTAAAGAATTCAATGTTAACCCGCGCAATATTTTAGTTTATGATGATTTTATTTGTTAAATTAACAAAAGGGATAGGACACAATATTCATATGAGCACCTGACAGAGAACTCATTCGGGAAAGTGTTTGCGCATGTGCGAAATTGTTTGTTGATTAAGAAAATGTCCGATGTGCAAAAATCGAATCGTGGAAGAACAAAAACATAAATTTCTTAAATTATAATAATTCTAATGCATTTACGTGCCACATGCTTACCTCATTATCCATCCTCAGTTATTTATAGCAGTTACCACAGGCTGTTCGGCAAATTTCGGCAATGCAGCCGATTTATAATTAGGCCGTGTTAATGGCGATTCTACCAACAGATGATACTAAACATTGGAATTATTTTCACTGATTACGACATTATAACATATTTTTTAGACCTGAACTTTTGCTCAGAATATTTTAATAGTATAAAACATCGAATATTGGCAACTTTTAATACAAACAAAAAATTCAATTGTAACAGCCTGTATGCCTTTAAATCATATTATGAGTTTTGATACTGAAAAAACATATCAAATATTGATGACAAGAATAAGCTTTCTTTAATAAAAACTAAATATAAAGGAATTCTCTTAGAACAATATATATTCTTTTCTTAATAAAGAAAATTAAAATAGGTGGTCATTATTTACTAATTGAAAAGGTTTGACTGCTGAAAATTCCAAGACGTGTCTTGTAAAATCCTGGAAGATGAGTCACGTTTTCATTTACATTGTAGAAAATGACCCTTATTTCGAACTTAAATGATGGATGAAAATATGGAATTTGCGAAATTATTAGAAAAGTAAAAGTTTGAAGATATCGAAAGAAATCAAAAAAGGACAGACAACACAATGGCCAAAAGAAAAAAGGACAAAAAGATAAACAACCATCTACTAAACATTCCGCAGAAAGATACATATCGAACAACGCGAACCCCACTAAAAACCTGGGGTGAGCTCTTGTGCTTCAGAAGGTAAGCGGTCGCTGCTCCACATGTGGCATAAACCCCTATAAAATCCACTGGATGTATTCATTAACTTTGTAGCGTTTTCCTCGTATGTGACAAATTGTAGACATAGTTGAGTGTGCCCGACCCGTTTCTGGTATAACCTTCATCAGGTACGCCCATAGTCAAAATATTAGAAAGACAAATAATCTTAAAGTATTTGAGAGCAAGTAAATCAAAGTCAGATTAGCCAAAGTCGGCTATGGACATCTATGTCTGAGGGGTCTTATCTTTAATAAATTACATTACTTAAAACATTAATATATAATAAACCAACATTCTATTATTATATTGGAAAAAAGAAAGAAAATAGAATAACTATATACGTGGCACAGTCGAATTCATATGAACAAACGATATTTTAGCGGAACATTCAGGATATCCAGTGTATTATATACAAACATACAAACAAAAAACAACCTATATTTAACAATGATATTTCCAGGTTTAAGATAACGAGGTTCTACTCTATAGCATCGAACATTATATCAAATTAAATCCAGTCGGACAGATTAAATAATGTTTCAGTTATTTTGTATAAAAGGTCTCAAGTTACTTCCCAAATCATTGCCAATACGGTTACCAAGGGTGCTAGGCATGGATTGTGTATGCATGTTGCCAAATGTAAAGTCACTTGCACTTGGCATTGGAGTTATGTCTTGCATGAAGCGGACAGTTACGCGTTCATAAAATTTGTACTTTGAATATAACCGGATTTCTTGAATATCTCATCCATATCTTTCCATCGTTTCGTCATAATCTTAAGCCTTGTTTCTTGTGTGATCTCTTTGAACTTCGGATGTTGTACTAATCTATCGAAACATTTTCGGGAAGCAATTGCTATGGACTCGTCTAGGTAATCATCTAAACGATATAATTCTGCTTGGAAGATATTTTGTATGACCTGTTCTGAACTTATTGTATCTCCAAGCCTTTTGCTTTTCTTAATCAGAAACTGATTCGCCTTTTCAATAGTTTTGCTGTCTGGTATTCGTCTGCTAGTGGCAATATCACATGTACGGTTTTATCTGCAAAAGATACATTATATGTTAGCCGTTTATAAAGATACTAGTAGTATTTGGCGCTTTGAGGGAAAGCGGAATCTCTTAAACGGTTAAACTCGAGCCGAACATTTTCGCATCGAACCAAATGAGCTTGAGGTAAAGGATACTAATGACATTCAAATATCTGCTTCTTACTTTGACCTTCGCCTTAAAATCGACAACGGAGGAAGATTAAAAACACGACTCTACGACAAATGTGATGACTTCTGTATACTCTTATCTGTAGCAATATTTCAGAATCATAAGCATATGGAGTTTACATTGCTCAACTCATATGTTATTCTAGAGCTTGTACCCAGTAGAGCGATCTTCTGGACAGAGTTCCGTTGTCGACGCTAATGCTATTCAAAGATGGCGACGGTGCTCATAAGTTGAAGTCATCGCTACACACATTCTACGGCCATCATCGCAATTTGTTTGACCGTTTCGAAATATCCATATCTCAAATGACAATGGATCTTTCACATTTTACGCATATTTTTAATTCCTCTATCACTGCCAATACTTTTAACGGACTTGACTGTATACATAGGTAACACGGCGGGTGTCTAATAAGAAGCAGGAACTGTGTACTCTTCGCAAGCACATGAATGAACCCTCGGTTTCTTTGTGGGGTCTGTGTTACTTAATCTATCTTTTTAGTTGTTTTTTTGTGTTGTCTTACTCTGCGTCTTTACGTTCTTAGTTCCGTGTTGTGATATCAATTACCATTTCGGCATTTCCTTATAGCGTTTTTCAGCAATTGTTTTTACAGATATATCATGGCGAGAACAAGTTACGTTTCAATGGGATAATGGTGAAACAAAACAAACAAATATTTTATTGCCAATCATAGGCGCCTGTTAAGGCAGAACAATTAACATAAATTGTATACAATTGATTACATTGATTGATAATGATTTTAACAGCAATAGTGAATTACAGATAACCATTAATAAAATAAGAAAAAATATACAAGCTATAGAAACAAATACAGGTTCCGGGACTCAATACATTAGCAGAGGCATTTTTTTTTAAATATATATATTGTTGACTTAATATAGGAAATTGCTATACTAAATATTGTCTGTAAGGGCATCTAAAAGTATACAATTTGATTAATAATAGATATAATTTATCATAAACATAATTATCCTCAGCAGACAAAAGCCAAACGAACTGAGAGGTATTATCAAGAGATTTGAGATTATTAAATTTATTTTCTAACTGTTCTAAAATTTCTTATCTTATTTTAATAGATTTTGGACATTCTAACAGGAAGTGAAGTTCATCTTTTACCTCTAGATTACATAATTTGCATATTCTCTGTGATGCTGGTCTATTCCTATATCGTCTACGTTCTTTTTCTAATTGATGTGAACTAATCCTAAATTTTGTAATTAAACGTCTCTTGTCATAATTTTCCCAATGTAAATATGGTTCAAAAGTAAAGTTATTTTTAATAAGTCTACATGTTCTGAGTTTATTACTACAATTTGATGTTTTATTAACATTAAATAGATAATTTTTCCATAGTTCTTTATATACAGTCCGACAAAAGTTAAGCACCACCTGACTTGTTTCAAATCGGTTTGCTGTTTTCGTTTCCTGTACACGCATACTTACTTACCTGTGAAACAGGTTATTGATCGATTTTTTTTATGTGTATATGACAGGATGTGTAAAGTGCCACGTGTACTTTTCAACATTTGTGTTTGCGAACGAAAGCTGATTTCTTTTTGTGTAGAGTTTTAAGTTTCATTTTCTATTGGTTTGGTATGGTGCGGAAAGGTGGCAAGCTGTTGGCGTGCATAACGGTGGTTTTAGCCATAGAAGGGTGGCAGACCACTTCAGGGTTAACCATTCCATCATTGTACGACTGATGCAGCGTTTTCGTCAAACGGGGAATGTTACTGACCGTCCACGTTCAGGTAGACCTCGCAAAATGACGCCGAGAGAGGACCGGCTCATATCCAGACGGGCGCGGCAATGGCCGTTCAGTACAGCTGGTGCACTTCGTGGTAATTTAGCGTTTGGAGGCCACATTAGCACACGCACTGTAATCAGATGCCTCCACCTTCACGGAATGCGAGCGCGACGACCCCTAAAACGTCCACAGTTGACATTACGTCATCGCCATGCTCGATTTGACTGGTCACATGATCATTTGGGGTGGACTATTCGCACATGGAGACGGGTCCACTGGTCTGATGAAAGTCGTTTTTTGTTACGCCATACCGACGGTCGTGCAAGGGTTTGGCGCCAACGAAACACTCCATTTCAGGACAACCACATTTTGGGCACAACTGCTTTTGGGGGTGGGGGTGTAACTGTCTGAAGTTGTGTTTCCTTTGACTGTAAGTTGGACTTGTACGTTCTTGATGGTAATCTGACAGGCCAAAAATACCGTGACAATGTGCTCGCTCCACGCATAGTCCCCCATTTCGACAATCATGCGTTGGCTGACAGGCCAATGTTCATGGACGACAACGCTAGGCCACATAGAGCCCGAATTGTACATTTTTTACAGCAAGAGACTGTTCAGACAATTCCATGGCCTGCGATGTCGCCAGACATGAACCCTATTGAGCATGTATGGGACTTTATTGGCCGAAAAATTAACCAGCGCAATCCAAAAGGTCAAAATATTGACGAATTAAGAACTGCTATCTTACAGGAGTGGCAACAGTTCCTCCAAGAACGGCTTAGGCGTCTTGTGCGAAGCATGATGAGGCGTGTTACAGAACTTCACAATAAACGCGGTGGATATACTCGTTATTGATTTGTATGCCTTACACATACGCACAATAGATGCATTTAAAAGTTCTTAAAATCTGAAGACTCTGCATTTTAATGCAATGTTAGCAACTTCCATGAAAGGCATAATGGTTTTACGTTTTTCCAGCGCCTGTTTTGAACCACATTTTTGCCACGTCATAGTCACGTCTTTCAGGATGATAAATACTTCGTAGATTGGTATTTTTAGAGCCCTTGGTGTAGTCTTTTAAGAAATGTAAGCAACATGGTGATATCTATTTTATTGTTTTAACAGTATTGATGTAAAATAATATATCGATAAAAATATAGGGTGGTGCTTAACTTTTGTCGGAGTGTATATTTTAGATGCAAGTGTTTATTGACATATTTTTTCAGACAACCTTTTAGATTTAGTGCTGTTATTTTGTTAATACCAAAGTAATCAAAAATTTCACTTGCACATTTATACCAACTATTTTTATTTTGTTCATATAAATTTTTTGAAGTAAGATATGCTTCAGCTACAGGACTATCTTTATTACTTAGATTAGACAAATATGTCCAGTATTTAACTACATTTAAAAATGCTTCTAATATTAGAGGGAATCTCCCTAGTTCTCCAAGAACAGCAGAGTTAGTCGATCGACGACCAACTTCTAATAAGTACTTACAAAGTTTAACGTGAATTTTCTCAGCTGTAAAGTCAGTACACAATTTATTTAAATATGAATCTTTCTGTTTCTGGAGTTTATACTAAAATTCACACCAAGATAAGAATAATGTCTAACATTTTCAATAATATTGTTGTTAAAAGTAAAAACATTTGTGTCTAGCCTTCTTGTATTATTTAAGAAATAATTCATGCCGACCATACTTTATTGTTATTCACATATGGGTAGGCATTATATTCATTAATATTTAACCCGGAGCAATAGCGAGGGTTTAAATCTCATGAATATAATGCCTACCCATATGTGAATAACAATAAAGTATGGCCGGCATGAATTATTTCGATTCTAATAGGACAAATATGACAATTTTAAAATTCGAGGTGGTCAAAGTGGCCGCACTGCCTACATATCAATGCATAAACATAAAGCATACAAAGAGGGAAATATGTGTGGATTTTTTCGTTGTAAAGATGTTTTATGTTTCTCTTACCCATGTTTTTATTACATGTATTCCCATGATAACTTTTCGTCGTTTCTAATTGATATTTAAACCGTTTATTTGTGTTGCCAGTGTTCACATTTTTTCTTTCACCGTTAACCGGAAGTTATGGCTGAAGTATAAGATAAAAATCGGAGTTAATTGGAATAGCCACAACAAAGCCGTGTTTATAAGAGTTTAATTATGATAAGACTTGATTAGGATTTATTTAATTTTAACTTCATTTATTTCAAAAAATTTTAGATAACAATAGGGCCTAATAGAAAATGGCTAACCATGAAGGTGCTTTTTTTTTTTTAGCTCAGCGCGCATGTGTGGCCTATATTTGATTAGTATTCAAATATGCCTTTATTTGTATACCGAATACAGGACGTCATATTAGAATAAATATTAGGGATTTAGTTTTCTTTATATTTACTTCAAGACCCCATTTTGTACAATACTTTTGTAAATGAGATAGACTATTTTGTAAACCAGCAGGAGTTTCAGATAATAATATTACATCATCAGCGTACATAAGACAGGTTATTTTTTTAGGTATTAAGATTTACAGGCATACAGTTACTATCAAAAATATCAGGTAGGTCATTTACAAACAATTTAAACAAGTTAGAACTAAGATTATCACCCTACCGGACCCGACACTGGATTTGAAATTATCAGTTAAGCTGTTTGAGTTAGCTTTAGCGCACACCTCAATATTACTGTACATATTTTTAATAACATTATAGAATAGATCACTAATACCAATAGTTCTGAGCTTATATAAAAGCTCGTCATGCCTACCTGTATCAAAGGCTCTCGTAAAATCTACAAACAGGTATATTACCTTTTGGAGCCCTGCTGAGTATATTTATCTATAAGAGTTTTTAATGCAAATATATGATCGCTAGTACGATTACCTTTACAAAATCCAATTTTCTCACGTGAAACGATATTCCTTTTTATTAAGAAGTTATCAATACGAGTATTAAGAATTTTTGTGTATAATTTACATATATTACCGCCAATTTTCAGTCCTCTATAATTAGATAGATCATCACGTAATCCATTTGTATACGCCCGTCTCGAGACAGGTCGTATTATGTGATTGGGTATGGCGGGCGGGCGGTGGGCGTCCACAGGTTTCCGCACAATAACTTTTGTTCTGTATACATAATTCCCCTGTGGAAGGGAAAGAACCCTATGTATTTTGGGGTTATTAGGTCAAAGGTTAAGGTCACCATTACTATAAATAGAATTTTAGACAACGGGGTCGTTTCCTCACGATAACTTTAGTTCTGTATATTGGATCTTTAACAAACTTGGCTACATGATTGCTCTGTGGCAGGGAAAGAACCCTATTGATTTTGGGATAATTAGGTCAAAGGTCAAGGTCACCGTTAGTATAAATAGAATTTTTGACAACAGGGTCGTTTCCACATGATATCTTTAGTTCTGTATATTGGAACTTTACCAAACATGGCCACATGATTCCCCTGTGGAAGGGGAAGAACCCTATTTATTTTGGGGTCATTACCATTATACCGTTTGATAATTTATATAGACGGGCGTATTTTGTGATGCACACATTTCTTGTTAAATATGGGAACTATTATACCTTTTGCCCATGATTTAGGAAATATATCTGTAGTTAAAAGAGTTGAATAATTTGTGTAAACATTTTAGACTACATGATTTACGATATTTCAACATTTCATTACGAATTGAGTCGAAACTACTGGCTTTATTATTTTTTAAACTACGTATAGCATCACTTATTTCTTTAGTAGTAATTTTATTATCCAACTCAGAATATTTTTTTTAATTTTCAATGGCTTCTAATTTGTCGATCAAATCTTTACCACTAAAATTTGTTTTCTTGTTTAGATTGTTAAATAATCAAACCAAGATCCAGCTGTAATATCAGGAGTTTTATTATTATCGGTCTTATTAGCTATATCGTCTAATAAGGACCAATAGTTTTAGGATTATTTTCAAGTAAAGAATCTAATTGGTCAATTATTTTTCTGTGACACTCTTTGATTTTAGATTTTCTTATTTTTCTGTATGTTTTTAAGGTACTAAGTAATGCACCCCTAACATGAGGATCCTTAAGATACCTTTCAAAACGTTTACTTTTTTTATCAAGGTTCTTTTTCAAAGAGGAAAGTGAAATAGAATACCATTTATGCTTTTTTTTTAGTACTTAACTTTGTTTTAGACCTTGTTTTAGTGAGAGCAATATCTGCAGCACCGCAGAGAACAGAGTTTAAATCACTTACTATATTTTCTATTTTATTTTCATAATCAATTTCATTTATTAAATTTATATTAGATTGAAACTCAAACGAAGATAAAGCTTCTTGAAACAAGTATGACGAGTTTTCATCCCATCTATAACGTTTTGGTAAGAGTTGTACATTATCAATATTTTCTGCAATGCTACAATTAACTTTAAGCATTGCAGGATTTGACTGTGATCTGAATATTCAGGTTAAAATTTATGTACAGTAAAAAATATTATTTTAGATAATAATAATTCAGGTATACTGCAATAGTCAACTGTAATTATGACATGTAAAATTTCCTGTCAGATCTCCTGTACGTCTACCGTTTAAAATTCTTAGACCCGTCTGTATACATATATCGTTAAATAACCAACCTCAAGGTAAAACAGTTGAGTTTTTTCCTAAGTACAGATTGTCTAGTATTATGACGTGGCGTCTTTTCGTCTTTTCTTTTGCGACCTCTTTTCTATTAAGAATGTTGCTGATGTTGATAGCATCGATTTCCTATTGTCATCATGAAGAGGTTCTATTCACCTGACAAAGATTCTGTCAGCAGTAAAAGAGGGGCAACAGAAATATTGTGAAACTGTTTACTCGCGTAGTGGCATAAATCACATGTGGATTTTGAAAAACTCTACAGATCTTTTGGATAACCTTAAATCAAGATCTTTCTCTCAAGTATCCTCCATCAAAACTTTTGATTTTTCAACTCTGTATACCATCCTACTGCATTACATATTAAAAACCCGCTTAAAAGAAACCATTCACAAAGCTTTCATTCATAGAAACGATGGCTCAAAATCTGTTGTATTAGGCCACAATTCCAAATATTTTTCAAACAAAATTCAAAAAGGTAAAACATGCTACTCCGAGGAACAGGTGACCAGTATGCTGGAGTTCCTCATCGATAACATATTTGTCTCCTTTGGATGGGCACTGTTTCAGCAGGTCGTCGGCATACCAATGGGTACGAATTGTTCCCCTCTTCTAGCCGATTTATTTTTATACTCATACGAGTCAAATTTTCTTCAAAATCTTGTAAAAGATAAGAAGATTTATGAAGCTAAAGCCTTTAATTTCACATACAGGTATATTGATGACGTTTTATCTATCAATAAATCTAGATTTGCATAATTTTTTCCATTGATATATCCTCCAGAGCTGCAAATTAAAGAGACCACAGATACAGCTTCATCAGCATCATTTTTGGACTCATACTTCGAATTTAACGACAGTGGTCAACTCAGTACTAAAATGTATGATAAATGGGATGATTTAAATTTTAAAATCATAAATTTTCCAAATATGTGCAGCAATATACCTGCTTCTCCTGCATATGGTGTTTACATCTCGCAATTGATTCGCTATGCAAGGGCTAGTAGCAATTATTCTGATTTCTTGAAACGTCATCTGTGTCTGAGGAACAGAAGATTACCGTTTAGTTAAAACGTTCTGAAGAGACGATAATAAACGATGGATTTTCATAAAGAACTGCGTTGACTACTATTATACCTATTTTGTCCCAGTATTGTTAAACATGCTGTTATGGGCTGTTTAAAAAAAATGACCCCAAAGTGTGACATAGGTGACCAAAATTAAAGTAATTGTAAATTGATGTCCTATTGAATTTTAAGGACCCACATAAGTCTAAGTTTACTCATTTATCATCGGTTTGTGAAAGAAATTAAGTAAAAAAAAATTTGCAACATTTTATTAATGGCTTTTGATCTATATTTTTGTAGCACTAACAATATTTCTCAACAAGATTACAACAGAAGTAATTCTAAAAATTATTGTACATTATTAATTTATTGATACAACGAAGTTCAAAAATTAATTTTCGATCATTTTTAACCAATATTTTTAATTTAGAGATAAAATTTTATTTATTTTCACCATTTTTTAAAGTAATTTTTTGGTTTCTCATTACAAAAGTTTCTGTTTCTCTTAAAAAAAAGGTCCACACTGATATGAAAAGTACATTTGAAGACACATACACGATACTAATTCATTCACTGAAAATTTCATAGAAATTGCTTTATTAATTTTTGCATTATTCACAAATGACAAATGAAAAACACATGTATGTTTACCTTTTTGTTACACTCCTGACATATTTTTGTATATATATCAACTAAAGTGAATATTTCAACAGAAATAGGTGTTGAAATTGGAGTCCAATGAATAAAACAGGCCATCAGCATATAATTTAACAATTATCTATTAGAGAAATATTAATTTGCTTGATATTAAGACTTAAAGTTGACCGCAAGCAGCTGTATCAAGTAACTTAGGGCAGTAAAATACTACCAAATTTATTTACTTCTCACTTGCTTTCTTATTACATCAGAAAAGTTCACATTTTTTTTTATTTATTCACATTGTTTTAACATTTTGTTTGGTGGTAAGTACAAAAATAGGTCAGGAGTGTAACAAATGTTCAACTCAATGGAGACTTGTAGAGTTTGTTGATGCTGAAGAAGGAAGGACTCGCCCTAACTTTTCTCTGTCTGTTTTAATTTTGATGACATGAGATTGTTAATTTTAGAGCTATGGTCTATTGACAAAAATGACGGTATTGGCAGCCATATTTGTCGACTAATCAAAATCACAGCATAAGTTTTGAACTAGATACCATAAAGGAACAACCACACAAATTTTGGTTCCAATCTGCCCATTGGATTCAGAGGAAATGACTATAAAAAAAAATTACTACGACGGACGCCAAATGATGGAAATAGATAAAAAGTAGGATTTGTGTCAGGAGTGTAACAGTTTATGTTGATAGTTAAATACATAGCTATTTTCCAATGAATGAAACAATTATTCACAAAACATTTAATATTTTAATTACCAATATTTATATCCTTCATTTCTGCTTCGTGAGAACTAGAATGTCTTAATCATTTTTGAAAAACTCTTTGAAGTGCTCATGATTATATAGATTATTTTTCAATCAGCGGCTTAAATAAATTATAAGAAGGAGATAGAATGCTACAAATATAATAGAATTGCATTACAAGACCTCAGCAAGACACAGATGGTCAGTTTCAGTCAACAACATTTTCTAAATCTGACAAAAAAGTAAGTTCAATAGTGCTTGTATTTAATTGGTTAAAAGCGTTACACTCCTGACATAGATGTTTGGCCACACAAAAGAACTGGTGGTCATTATATCATTATGCTTGTCACTCATGATCTTTGACAGGACTGTTGACTAAATTAAAACACAAAATATTATAATTAATAAGATTGTGTTAAAATTATGACCTTGTAAATTTAAATGTTACACTACTGACATATTCCACAGGTGTTCTTCTATTGAATATAGGATTGATGTAAAAGTTCACAGAGACATGCTGATGCTTCTGGTTTCAGCTATGATATCTAAAGAGACAATTAACCATTGTCAGTTGTTGAGAAGTATGCTACATACCTAAATCATTTCACTTTTAGACAACACAAACAGTTTTATTGACCTTTATTTGTTTGATACATGGTAATTTTACCTATCTTTTAAACAGCCCTTATAGTGACAACCGGAACCTTTGAACTGTAATGGAAGCGGGAGGTTTGGCGCCGTAAAATCTGATTCAACCCACCATTTCTTTGGAAATGCCTGTACCAAGTCAGGGCCATTGCGGTTTTCCCAGTTTTCCAGCTGTTGACTGATTTTGTCTGTTGATGTATGAGTTTTGCCTTTCCCTTTGGAAGATTGCTCGGTGTTCGGTAATTTTGTTATTACCCTTATTAACCGATTTATAATATTAAAATCAGGAGTGTAGCCATAAAAAAGAGGGATATTACTATCATGCTCTTCGTTTTCAATAAAATCAGATTATTGTCCTGTTCTTGCGTTTAAGTCCCCCATGATCAATATTTTACCTTTTTCTGAATAATTTACAATATAATTTTCAATTATTTAAAAAATATCAGTTTATCAGAGTACAAGAAGAATTTTCTGGGGGATTATACAAGTAACATAAATATATATCATCTTGAATACCAAAAAAGCTTTAACAAAGCTTAATCCAAATATAATCATTATTTCTGTGCTCTAAAAATTTAATGCCTGGTTTGAGTTCTGATTTAACAAATACTGATATTCCACCAGAAATTGTGTTTGTCATTTTGTTTTTAGGTCTGCTTAAATGAACAGTACTAAAATTTGGAAGGATAAGTGACTCTTGAAATGGACAATGGGTTTCTAAAAGACAGATTATATCTTTATTGCGGATATGATTAATGAATCCTGGATCACTGTACTTGCTTTATCCCTTAGCTTTTTAAACGTTGATATTCCAACATGCTATATGTAATGTTTTTTTGTTAATCATAATGAGTCTGATATAAAATAATCATCCCAAGGCAAAACAATAATAATAATTTTCATATCTCAAAATTGAGTAAACTTTCTTCTTTTACATATCAGGTATATTAATCTTCTTTATGTTCCTACTTAATTGAAATACATATGATACCAAATACTGAATATCTGTTACTTCTTTTTTTTCCTTTTCTTTCTTTCTTTTCTCTTACTATTAATTTTGTTCTATTGATATAATTATTTTAATACACCTCTCAATTGAACTATTTAGCTTTGTATAAAAAGAAGGACAACTCTTGCTACTCAAGTTAAATAGTTACTGGAAATCGTGAAAAATTAGTGTTTTTGAATAGTTGTATTTAAAAATGAGGCCCTGTGGCCATACTAATGCCAAATCAGATATTGATCTTGGACTTTAAAATGATGTCCGCCTTCTATTAGACCAACACGCTTTGTTAGATGTGTATGGTGCTAGCTCACTGAAACAACAGTCTGCAGGTACACATGTCGCTCCACTTGGACATATTATCCCGATTCCGAGCCAACCAATCTTTAGTGTAAACATATTTTATTAATTAAGACATATCATAAATTACATACATAGTGTGACAAATACAACTGCAATTGAATTAATTAAAGGGATCCGAAAACAAGCTATTGAGCTTATATAAATTCGTCTCCCAAAGATAAATTATACATTA
>MJUT01018483.1:88531-106104 GCA_002080005.1 Gigantidas platifrons | reverse complement strand
AATATTAACTCTAGTATACGCCTTTTTTGATATCATATCTATATGCTTTCCCCAGGTCCCATCATCAGATATGGTAAGTCCAAGGTGTTTATGCTCCGTCACAGAGGAGATAATATTATTGTCTTTGTTCTGGATCCTTAGTATTACATGCTTAGCAGAGAAGCAACAAATACCAATTCTATAGTAAGTTTTGAACCGTCCGGGATTCCCATCAAAGATCTATCGCACACGAGGCGAACACGCTAACAGATCCGGTTTCCTTTTTTGAAAATCGTTGGGAGCAAGAAAAGCTAAAGATCGTAAACGAGATAAAAAAAAATATAAATCTTGTCAGTACCGATGCACTGACTACTAGGCGAATAATACCCCACGGATAAATAGTCCACCTATAGAGGTATCCACCCATGTAATAGTAATAAAGAATGCATGTTTTTTTTTCAATGTTCAAATGTACACATAATGTAAGTTCGCACAATGCGTTTCTTGAATAACCAGATCAATGTTAGGTCCATTCAAGGTAAAGCTTTAAAAGGGTATCAAAACGTACGAAAGCCCAGAAGGATCATTCGAGATTCAAGATTCAAAATTCGAGATTCAATATCTGAAATTCGAGATTCGAAATTCAATATCTAAAACAACCAATCAAGAGAAAGCTTTTAAATTAAGAATTGCTTATGGCCGGCAATGAAATGTCTTTTTACATAATTTCATACAGAACAAACTAGAAGGTGAAAAAAAAACCAAGAAAAACCTTCTTCATTATATGATACAAGTTCATTCATAAACTGAAATAAAAGAACAAACAAACTAAAATTAATAATAAATAATTGAAAACAACGGGTAGGTTTGTTTGTTTATAAACTAGTACTGCACTAGTTCATTGCAGTTGAGAATGTTTGAGTGTATGGATAGGAACATTGATGACATTAATTAGAAGAGGCTTATTATATCCATCAATTTACAACTCAATGATTACTGTCGTACTAATGCATGTGTCATTTAAAATACATTATAGAAAAAATTTAATCGACACAAATGATTCTTGCCTAATTTCATGTCCGCCATCTTGGGATGACCGTAATTTACAGTTATGGTCATTAGTTTTATCCCAGTGTATGTTGGAATAGTGTGTTGTTAATCAATTTGCTTTAGTTTTATCGTATGAGGATAACAATGATGAACTAAAATTCTGTTTTTTAAGATTGCACGAGGTGTCAGATGATTAGAAAATATTTTGAATGACCTGATGCCTGATGACTTAGGTATAAGCTCAATGCACTTATCAGGGAAATTATTTCAAATGATAGATAATAAAAATAAAACCATGATTGTAGAAATGAAAGCACCTTCTGTTATTCCTTCTCTATACTTTGTTTTACATTAGCCTATTTGTATTCTTGCAAAAAGAAATATGCTAAAACTGAAATCATGTACATTTGTAACATCTGATTTGATCCACACAATATGATTTGTTATACCTCAAAATGTACGACGCACTGAACCTGTCCAAGGCAAACAAGAGAGGAGAGATATATAGAATCTAACACCGGCAAAAGTGCAAGACAGGGAAATCTCCGACACCCGAGGGTAAGATTACAATCGTTCGCTGACGAGGCTCGCCGAGTCAGCGAACGATTGAAATCTTACCCGAGGGTGTCGGAGATTTCCCTGTCTTGCACTTTTTGCCGGTGTTTGATTTTATTTCTCACTTTTATCAGCTGTTACATAATTGTTTTGTTTACATTCCCGATCGAGCGTTTTCCCACAAATTTTGTTTCCATTGCTGAAGTAAATATTCAATTTATTCATATGCATCCGTGTCTTGGCAGTATTTTAAATGTATTTCATAATAAAATACAATGTATTTAATAAATATATGATAAATGTAACTCAACACTACACCTGTGGCTGTGAAAAAAATATTTGAATTTGGTCAAAGGGAGGTACGTTAGTTACTAACAAGGGAGAGCACTCTATTATTTACTCAAAGTAAACAAACATTGACTTGAAAGTCATACACCGTGAAACATGAAAGGTGCACGATAGTTAAATTATTAGCTAGCAGAATAGTATACATACATTAATTTAAAAATACTTATGTAATAGAATCGTGGTTTTATTGGTGAAGCATGGAGAACTGGGGGCAGTTGACATAAACTGTACAGCATGTATTTGCCGGTAAAACGCACGTGATTTTTTTGTCTTGCACTAGTGCAAGATAAGACAATCTCACATCGCTAAAAATAGGAACTGGTCTGTCTCAAAAGTGAGAAAAGGTGATCTATACCACCCCTTTTATATTTTGGATCTTCGTTTGAGATTCTCTTAATAAATTTTGAGTCGACCTACCCCTTTTAAATAATACAAAAAATGTCCCAAGGATGTTTTTCGAAAAGTCTTGTATTGAATTTGAGTTTCTATATTTCGGATAAAGACATATGAGGATTTTGATACCAATGTTCCATTGATTGGAATGTCTATTGACGTTTTTCATTTTATGGCAAAAAACAAATCTGGGATTGTGGGAAATCGGCATCCATATTTCCCCCAAACCCTCTCTGGTTTTGCCACGTTTACTTGTATAAACGAGTCGTTGAGTCTCCGTAGCTTGATCAGTCAGGCAGTGGGAACACATTTTATTTGAGAAGAGGCGGAAATAGTTTTTTAATGCTGAAAAATGTGCGTAGCAAGGTCTCGGGAGCAAGGTGAACATGCTAAGGGAGTTTAATGACATCCATCCTCAAGAAAATTCCGAAAAAATGTGAAAAACACAGCACAGTAATTTAGGCATTTCAAATGTTCACACAAATATGTACAAAATTATAGTTTGTCATTTTCAACTAGATTGTAATGTTGCGGAGTCAAGCGATAAGTTGCAGTTGAAATGTTCTATTATAACGATGTATAACAAATGATTGTAATTCGATATGCAAATCTAATATTTACAATATTTACAGTTAATTTTTTCACACTCTCAAAACGTTGTTTAACATTCGATTACGATGACCAAACTTCGACTTTCTTTTCGATTAACGATTGCCAAAAACTCCACTTACTTTCCGATTAACGATTACAAAACCTTATAATTACTTCTCGATTAAATTACAATACAAAACTGACCAGAGTCTCTCAAATTTCACAGCTATCTTTAACCCCAATTTAGATATAGAACAGAAGCAATAAAATTCATTACTGCAAGGCAGGCTACAATTTGAACTTGTGACCTCGACGATGGTATAATAAAAATAGGAAACCCGTTATTTAACCCTAACAAGTTGTAAATCAAATGTGTTGCTTAATTTTACACACGATAATCTTAGTTACCATATAAAAAATGGTTGGTTATGTGTAGATACCTTGAGGAGGAGCTAAAATTCACGAGAAAACTCTGCTTTCGAGTGACATTTATAGCTCCTCCTCCAGGTATCTTTACATAACCAATCATTTTTTACTTGGTAAATGACATGTACCCGAGTTTATTTGACGTCCTAAATGGCTCACGCTTTGCAAAAACCGCCAAATGTTTCAATTTGCTAGTGAACGTCTGCCAAGTAAAATGGAGAGTCACGATGGTATGGAAATAGACTTTTTAAATTTCGACAGTCAGTGGGATCATACGATTGACGACATATTAATGGAACGCTTTCACAAATATGCAATGACATAGAAAATTACCATGAAATGTCGCCCAGGCTAGATGATATCACACTTTCACAAGCTTTAGATCGGTATGAGGTGGATGCCGCGATGGACGACGTGCTAGATTTGCAATCGGATTAGAAGTCGAACAATAACAGCGTTCTTCCTTTGCTGTTTTATCTGTATTGACTGGGATTTTGTCTCGTGTACATTTACTCTCCATATCCTTTCAATTTGTTCTTATATTAAGCTCTTTTTCATTTCAATTTTCTAATAATAATTGTTAACGCTTTGATTGAGTGAGTACAACTTTCTTTATAAGTCCAAAAAAAAATATTCTTGACTTTCCGAAAATCAAGTAGTTTTAGTCGAGGTCCGCGCTTCTGTTCTAATCAAAATAGATTTCCCGAAAATCTAACTGTTTTCATTGTCGACAAATTCAAATATTGAAAATTATTTTAAATATTTGTAGTAAACGTCAAATAAATTAATATTCCATTGTTTTTTGTCTTTAGAGTTAGACGATTTGTTTAGTACAAGTTTCTCCGTCAAGTTAGCGGTCTTAAAAATTTTGAACTGGTTTTCTGGTTTCTGATTGGTCGACCAATAGTGTGCACTGAATTCCTTTCATAGGTTATGTGTAGATACCCTCACACTTTTTCAATTGAAATTGATCACAACTATGGTACGTTATGTTTTACGAAATGAACGATAATAAAAAAAATAACTTGTGAAAAACAAAAATATTTCAATCTAGAATTTAAAACGATTTCTACTCTACTATATAAGAAAGATTCTAACAAACGAATATATTACGGCACTAATTAATCTTACACCCCAGGTCTATTGTTAAACCATATGCTTTCTATCTCTGAAACTGCCTTTCTATGAATTACTTTATTGTTATAAGAACAATAGCCTGTGTTCACAGGGTGTGAGCACGGCCTATTGTGCCTACAACAATGAAGTAATTAATTACCATTCAGCTGAAGATAACACGAAAACTGGATATTGAAAAACTGAAAAATTAAACATATAAAAGATCTTGTTAATGAAGTATAGTCTGAAAAAAAATCCAAGCAATCGTTAAAAAAAAACTAAATAATAATAAACAATCGGGAAAAAAACTTGGTCGGGAAAGCAAATGTAAAAAGAAAATACATTATATGTTGGCACCCTTTCAAAAGTTTATCATTGGTAGATCTAGGGGGAGGGGCTCCCCATTTTTTCGGAAAATTTATTAAAATTATCGAAAATGAGACTATTATTACCTGTTGTTTTTTTTATTCTGAAACCCCTTTTTAAATTGTCTGGATCCAAGCCTTTAAAAAAAAATAAAATAAAATAAAAAACATTGACCTGTTAAATGCGTACTTAAAACTGAACAGTTTATTGGTAGAAAAATACTATGTCATATTCCATATATTCTTACTTACTTTATTTAGCAGTTCTGCGTAATATTTGTGACAATATGGTTAATATTCATTTTCTACAAAAAGTACAGTTTAATATAACGTCTATCATTCCTGAAGATCAAATGAATACAGGTAAATATTGAATGACATCTCTCATTATTAACCAATCAAACTGTTTAATCCTTAATACAACTCAGTCGTTCAATCTATCTTTATAGAAGAGGTACCCAATGGGGAAACCACAAAAATGTATCGATTTAAGAAATTTAATGTTTCTGTGTTTATTGTTTTTGTTTTTTATGACATTTTGTAATTAATATTTCGTGTATTTAGAATAACATGGGGAGTAAGATAGTTATACACTTCGGTATATGGTGTTTCTGGATTAGAAACACCTATACCTCAGTGTATGACTATTACTAAGATTACTATTTTCTTCTGATCATGTAACATAATTATGTGAAATCTATTGATAACTGACACATAATTTGTAAAGTAAAAAATATAAATTTTGGCAAAATAATATGGGGCACCCCTTTATCTCCTCTTCTACTTCGGATTTGTCAGCGTGTGATGAGAGTTATTTATATAACCATAAATTTGGAGAGATGATATTTTGGCTACAGCTTGGACGGAAGACATAATTATATAACAATATCGTTCCTAGTTCACAGAGAGTGCAATCATTTTCAAATATGAAAAACTATTCTTCATTACTGTGAACTGCTATATTGCCGATATTGTCATTTTCATTGATTGTTTTAATTGCTCGTGCAGTAATTTGTTAAACGGCATTTAATTGTTCAGAAAGAACATCAGTTTGTTATCATTACACCCATTGGTTAATCAGGATATTGAATTTCGAATCTCGAATTTCAGATATTGAATCTCGAATTTCGAATCTCGAATCTCGAATGATTCTTCTGGGCTCTCGTAAAAAGGACATCAAAAATCGGCTTCGTTTACATTTGATTGAGAGGGATGATCCGTAGTTTTTAGAAAAATGTATATTATTTAGGAACTGTGAAAGTCGCATCACATTTTAATCGAATTTGGACAGATATCTTTCAAAACTGGGGAAAATTAAGGGAGAGGTCTTCTGAAAGTGATGATGTTTCTACAAACATTTTAACCCAATCCATAAGGGTTAATAAAAAGTTAAAAACTGTTAATACTTTTTTTTATTATAAATGGTGTGATGCAGGAATATTTTTCTTATAAGTGATTTACTTGATGAGAACAATGAATTCCTTTCCTTCAATCGATTTAAAGAAATGTATGGGATAGAAACCACCTTTTTACAGTATATGGGAATTTTACACATGATACCACAAATTTGGAACTTACAAAAAAATCACAAAGATAACTTGTGAAAATTTTGATAATGAAAACAAAAACAAGAAATCGTGCCAATATTTCTACAGAAAAGTTTTGTTAAATCACTTTGAACCACCAACAAAACTACAAGAAAGAAGAAAGAGGAATTGAATACAGAAATTATGAACTAGGATCAGATATACAAGATTACTTTCTATTGTACAAAAACAATCAATTTACTGTTTTTCAATACAAAATATTGCATAGAAATTTTAGTACTAATTCCCTCCTGTTTAAATGTAAATTAAAAGAGACCCAACTATGTAATGTTTGTAATGAAACATAAGAAACCATTTTGCACTTGTTCTGGGAATGTAATATTGTCATAAGTCTATGGTTGGAAATGGCAGAAATAAAAAAAACAAAAAAAAAACAAACAAAAAACAACAACAAGTGTAATGTAGAAATTCCTATTTCAGCACAACATATAATACTTGGATCAGACATGCTTGATTGCTCTATTAATCTATTCATTGTTCTCATTAAGTAATATGTTTACTCTTGTAGATTTTCTGGACAAAAGCCATGTGTATCACCGGTGAAATAAATATATTCAAATGCACATATGAAACCGAAATTCAGTCTGCCTCTTTCTATCAGACCCCTGCAATTTGAGAAAGAATTGTGAAGAAATGGGAAGATATTAAGATAATGTTGGTATAATGGAAGTAACTCAAAATATGTACTGTTTTAGACAAATTCTAAATGGATGCACCACACATATGGACAGTGGAAAAGTACATCCAAAATAACTATTATTGCATTGTATATAATAAATATAGTTGAGTTATTGATGAAGCCACTTTTAAGTTTATGAAGTATTTAATTTCTATTTCAAAAACTAGACCTTTTGAAAATGATATAATTTTAATTAGTTAATTATTTAAACTAACAATGATAGTAACACAAGCAAACAATGTTTTTAAATGCTAATAAGTAATGACTGACACTGTCCTGTTAAATATATCTGTCAAGATTCAAGATTCTTTAGCTGTGATGTATTATATGTGTAATGTGAGAATAGAAAATAAAAAAAGCATAAAAAACTGTGAATTTTGATAAAAACTATCCTGTAAATCATTTCATGTAATTGTCAGAATAGAAAAATCAAGAAAAATTATGTTGACTGCCTAACATAAAAAAGTATCGTTTGGCCGTTGTCCAATAGTACGGGGTGAAAAGTCAGGGTCACTACAAATCCAACCCAGCGACCAAAAAAAAAGGGGGGGAGCAAGTGCGTAGAGCTAATTTTAATTAGATTGCTACAAATCAGGATGGTTAGAATCGTCATCCAGCTAAATTTGGCTATTGAATTCAGAGAAAAAATAGTTTCTAGAGAAAATAAAAAAATATTAAAATAAATAAATATATATCCCCAAGGATGAAATCTAAACATAAAGTTTGAACAAATATATACGAAACCTTGTAATATCGAAAGAAAATAAATAAAAAGAAATCAGAAGTAAGAAAAAAATTGGAGGATGGATAGGGATCAAAGTGATGATTCTTCAGGGAGTATAAAAAGGGGAGAAATTCCAGTGTACGGCAGTCAACACAATAAAATCAGATCCTGCTGGATTATTTAATTTATGTGTTTTTATTTAAAATATTACAAGTAAGTCTATGTATTCTGTTATTTTGGTATTTTGTTGTAGTATAATCATTTCAAATTTCTTTAGTTTCATATGAAATTTATGTTATTAAATATCATTAGTATGGATTGTTAATACTAAAAGAAAAATTTTCCAGCATGAGAATCAGAATTAATTGAAATAATTGATGCATATTAAATGAATAAGTGAATGAAAATACAGATAAGTTATTCAAATGATTAATGTTATTGATGAGCATATTTTGAATGAATGTTGTATTTTATTAGTAGGAACCTATCTGAGATGGACTTCCGAGGTGTACATTGGATTAATTAAATATTGTATTTTAAAGGTGAAATGTTAAATACTTAAATTGTATTTTTTCCTAAGGTTAAAGAGATGAGAAAAATTAAATGATTTAGTATCGATTTCAATTTGCTTGCTATACTTTCGATTTTCATTTTATTATAATGCAGTATTATATTTTCAAACTATTGATATGTTTCTTTTGATTCCTTTGTATACTGTAACCATATCTATTGAGTCAGCACAATAAAATCAGACCCTGCTGGAATATTTAATTTATGTGTTTTTATTTAAAATATTATAGATCCCGGTACGTTCCCTAAGTGACAGGAGTGTTTCAATTACACCAGAACAATACCATGACACACACCATTGTCACATCTAGTGGAGAAATTGTCACATCTTCCTCCTTGTCACATCTGTTGGAGAAAAAAGGGATAGAATCCAGAAGAGGATATACAGGAACAGTTGATGTTTTTACGAAACGGAAAAAATTCAGGTGAGCTAGGTGTATCCTTTTCTCCTAGATTACAAAATGCACTTTCGATAGCAAAGCAAAATAAAACTCCAGATGCGTCTGCTTTGTTGACTCCTAACCACAAACATATAGGGAAGGGGAAACTACACACAACGCTTTATCGCTTGACGAAGGAATTACAAATAATAATGAAACATTATCAAAAATTCGTTGGGAAACGAATTTACATAAGTTTTTATAACTTGTTTTCGGATCCCATTGGTTGATTACTGTTATGAAATTTATTGTAATTGTCATTGTTATAGTTTGTATTGTATTTGTAATTAATCAATAAAAATATGTTTACACCAAAAATTTATGAGGTGCAAGAAAAATCGAACAATTTAGTGCAAGAAAATTCGAACAGTATCGTGGAAACACCAGTAAGTCCAAAAAACTTCAGACATTTCTGAATAAAAATAATCTTAGTGAAAAGGAACATACTACCTTACTCAAACACGAGAATTTGACAGGTAATTCTCCCCCGGTTCAATGTCGACCTTACCGAACATCTCCGAAAATGAAAGCAGATATAGATCGGCAACTTGATGAAATGTTAAAATATGAGATCATTGAAGAGAGCGTCAGTAATTACAGTTCGCCTATAGTAATGGTGAAAAAGAAAACAACTCCAGATACTAAAAGTCCGGAATTTAGACTATGCGTGGACTACAGACAATTAAACAGTCGGACAGAAACCCAGAAGACACCAACACCACGAATGGACGATATAATTGATGCCCTAGGCCAAACTAAGCCAAAGTTCATGAATGTACTGGACCTTTTTAGTGCATGATACTGGCAATGTGAGGTTCATAAAAATTCACGACATAAAACGGCTTTTGTAACAAATGACCGTCATCTTCAATTCCACAGACTTCCCTTCGAGTTGAAAAATTCGCCAGCATTTTTTGTGATGTTGACAAATAAAATTTAAGAGGCCTTACGGGAAAATATTGCTCAATATACATTGACGATATCATTGTCTGGTCTCAAACATTTGAAGAACATTTAAATCACCTCTCCCAAATTGTTGACTGATTTAAAAAAGCAAATTTAAAACTTAAACCAACAATGTGCCATTTTGCAAAACCCGAAGTTCTTTATTTAGGTCATATCATTTCTAAAAATGGAATTAAAGTCGACCCTTCAAAAACTGATGCCGTTAAAACATTTCCGGTACCTATTATTACAGAAAATTTGTTAAAAATTATTCCAATATTACAAACCCATTAAACAAGTTGCTAGCAAAAGACTCAAAATGTAAATGGATATCGGAATGTCAAGATGCCTTTGAATCTTTAAAAGAAAAACTGATAACTACCCCAATACTAGCATTCCCAGATATGAATTAACCATTTATCTTAACATGTGATGCTAGTAAATCAGCTCTAGGTTATATATTATCACAAATTGGCGATAATAATAAAGAACATGTTATATCATATAATGGAAGATCCTTGAGGCCAAGCGAAAAAAATTATGGCATTACCGAACTCGAATGTCTAAGTGTCATCGACGCATGCTTTTCACCCCAATGGTACGTGAGTTATTGTTATTTAATGCCAACTCGGCAATTTGTCAGCTATGTCATGGCAAGAACAAGTTACATTCGATGAGATGATGATGATGTCCGCATTGTACTAAACCAACATGCTGAATTGGATTTTTATAGTTTTAGCTCATTTTAAAAACAGTCCATGGGTAGACATACCGCTCAATTCAGACACATTATCGTTATTTCGAGCCAACAAGTCTTTGTCCTTACTCCTTATAGCAAATACAAATTTTATAGTTTTTGCTTTTGACCCGATCGATTCTTGAACCCACGGTCTACCACACCCGAGTACAACACGGCTAACCATTACACCACCACTAGGGAATTGAACTTAAATGTGACAAATATACTTCAATATGACATATGTCTGTATGTTCCTTTATTTTCATTGGCTGAGACTGTGCAGTGGTACCCTGAATATATTGCATATTTTTCTATCTCAGAATCATATTTCAGGCATGTTTCTAAATTTAGAAACATGCCTCAAATATGCTAAGCTAAATAGAAATATTTAAGTATATTGACTCTATGTTACTAAAAATAGAAACATAGTGTCAATATTTTTTAAAAATAGAAACAAGACGTCTGGTTTCTTCACAGTGAAAAACATATTTCATGTTAATATTTTATTTTCAATGACACGAGTAATACATTACATATGTAACATAAAAATTAAGGACTTTTTACTCTGTCAATATGTTATATATGGACCTGTTAGGATTATATTGACCTCAGACTTCGTCTTCGGTCAATTTAATCCTAATAGGTCCATATATAACATATTGACCTCGTAAAAAGTCCATAATTGATAAATATATAATGCTATGTATACAGGGGCGGATACAAGGAAATTGGAAAAAATATGATTTTTTTCGCGTAAAATCGTGATTTTTCACACGAAATACCCCAAAACTTTTCGCGCCTCGCTCCGCTCGGCACGATTATTCTAAGTGCGCCCCCTAACTTGAAATCCTGGATCCGCATCTGGTATATACAGTATAATAAACATGATATATTATTTTGTTCACGAGAATATTATTTGTTTTTGATAATATTACATCATCAGTGCAAATAGGTTATCAACAATAGGTCAAGTTGTTTACAAGTTTTTAGTTTTGACCTTGAGTTTTGATATGTTTTAGATATTTCTGTACATCTTTATGCAAACAAAATAACAAGGTCATGCTTGGAAAATTCTAGAACTTTATAAAAAAAAAATCAGTATACAAGGAACAGTAAATTTGAGAGCAGCCAGTATGAAATTTTTGATTTATATAACAGTTGTAATTTATAGCATTGTATTTAGATATATGTATTTCAGTGAAGTCACGTGACTTGAATATTGAACTATTAACAATTTCAATAGACAATATTTCGAAACTTTGTGGATTAGAACTAAAGGAGATATTAATTCAACAGGAATTCAATTCATAAGAAAGGATCGAACTATTGTGCTGGAAAGGAAAAGAACATTAACTGTTAATATTCCGGCCAGTTGTAAAGTTCTGTATATATTAATTTGATATTTGTAATATTAAGTATTTTCTGTTATTGTTATTGATGTATTGAAACTTAATTGATTACTGGTTGGATCTTTCCGATAAATAAATGTAATGTAGTAATATTACCATTCACATCTTCGTCAATTCCAGGCAAAGTGGATCTTAAAAAGTCTACAAAATCGTTTAGATTTTTGCCATCAAGTTCGATTTCTTTCTGATCTTTTTCCTTAAAATCTGAAGTAAGCATTTTTTCAAATTCAGCAGACTCTTTCATAAGTTGATCTTTAGCAACATGTAGCTGGGTATTTTCTATTTTTAGAACCAAATCTGGTTCAGCGAACAGTAACAAGCGCCTTGCCGATTCTCTTTGACTTTCTAAATTCTCTTCCAGTGGCTTTTCAAAATCTGTCGTTGAAAACATATCTGGCACTTGAGACTTATCTGGCTGTGCCTGGCATTGAAAATATAAAACTCAGCTGTGTGAAACTATATTCATTTTTACATGTTAGCATTTTTTAATTGCTTACCTAATGTAGGTTCCTATTTTGGTAATGCAGCTTCAACAGTCTTTAATATAACTCATGATATACAAATCTTTACTTATTGGTTTATTTGTACAAAGTTTTTGAACTTTATTACAAGTCAACATATTCAAAAAGCACCATTATAATCTGTTCAGTTCGTCTAATAGAAAAGTTGGAGTGATGTTGTATGTTGTTACTGAAACTACTAAATACAGCCCAATCACGGAACAAAACCGGAATGACGGTTTTTAAATGAATTCATCATAATCCACGATTATTGAGTATAGGAACATGATTAGCCATTAAGTGGGTTACCGACGACATCCACCAATAAAATTACTCGCCATGATGTCAGTGAGTGATTGTAGTTTAACGCCAATTCAGCAATTTTTCAGCTTTATCATGACGAGAACAAATTAAGTTTCAATGAGATGATGAAGAGGCCCGCTTTGTTCTAGTGCTAGCTCATTGAAATAACAGTTCGCGGGTAGACATGTCGCTCCACTCGGACACATTATTCTGATTCCGAGCCGACTAGTCTTTACTCTTTCTTCTCAATGCTGTGCACGTAGAGGAGAAGCAACAAATCACGGGTGGTTTGCTACGTCACACGCACGGATACTTGAACATCGCATCGAGGTAAGTTTATGCAGTTGTACAATTTATAAAAAGGAAAACTAACAAAACCAAGTAGTTCAACGAAGGGATAATATATCAGACTTCATTGTTAGCATACATTCATTGCGTGGAAACCCGTCAGTTTTACACTGAAACACTTCTGTACAGTTAAAATTCCGGGCAAGAATACCGTTCACACAAAACCCATTTAACTGTACAGAAGTGTTTACAAAACTGACGGGTTTCCACGCAATGAATGTATGCTAACAATCCGGAAGTCTGATATGTGGGCCCTTCGGTGAACTACTTGGTTTTGTTAGTTTTCCTTTTTTAAAATTGTACAACTGCATAACATACCTCGATGCGATGTTCAAGCATCCGTGCGTGTGACGTAGCAAACCAACCGTTACAGATATTAATATTGTAGTCTTTGGTTTTACCCGACCGGAGCTCGAACCACGATCTACAGCACTCGAGACGATCACGCTAACCATTACGCCACCTATGCGGTTTTAACATTTTGCACTTGTTGACATTCTTGTCAATGTCATATATAATTATAATTAAACCTTTTTGCAGGGGCGGATCCAGAGACTCTGTTGACCGGGGTGGGGCTCAGTTATGGAGTAATATTTTCAATAATAGATCGAACCAACTGTAGTCCCAAAGCGGCTCTGGTATGTAGGTCGGTAAACCTTGTTTTCATTTCATTTAGCGCATAGTCGAGAAAATGTACAGTTATTGACTTCCTAAAATAGTCCTCTGGACCCTCTGCTTCAGTTCAACATAATCTCTCATTATGTGTCTCCGGCATATTCTAGGTTTTTCAACCTCTATGTCTAGCGGTTCACATATTTGAACACTCCTCTCAAAACACTGGTGGCTCAATTGTTCAACATTTGCTTTGCAGCTTAGTGAGCTCTGAACTAAAGTTACGCTTTTTAAGGATATGCCTATGTCAAATGATCTCCCTTGCATTGATTTCTTAAAAGCCAGGCACATTTGAACGATAATAATGGTTACGACAAAATCAAAGTTGTAAATGGAATACAACAAAGAAGTTACATCAGCTATTCTTGGTCTGGTGTATGTGTGCTTTGGCAGTTTTGTAAAGTGCTCAAGGGTCTGAGCATTAGCAGGAAAAAAAATCTAATTTAAGTCTATTTCATTTCTAATTAATTTTGATTATTTTATAATGTATTTATATTTTCATTTAGAGTTTAAAATATACTGTATTCATATATTTTCAAAACGGAAACTCATGTATTTTTTTTTATTTAAATGCAGCAACAATTGCCTTTCATTTTATTTGTAAAAATAAATGTTATTTAAAAAAGAAATTCCCTTCAAAGAGCCTCAATTTACAGGTGTTGGTGGCTATACCTATATGCAATTGTGACACAGTACATGTTTATATAACAGTTTAAGACAATTGTAGTGAAATAAAATGAACACTTTACTGAAAGCGTATTTTTCCATTACGTCAATGTTGTATTTAAAAAGTTGGAAATCCCCTTTTAGAATTCTTGGGTTTTTACATAGAAGTGATCGATTAATTAGAGGATCCCGAGTAAATTTGAGAGTATATAAGGCGGTCAAAATGCCGCGTTCGTTGCATTCGTTTTGTGCCATTTGCCAAGTAAAGATAGAGTGATTTGAAAGATTAAATAGGTATATTGAGCTGAACTGAGCTAAAACAAGACATCAGGGTTTAAGGAATAGCAGAAGTGACTGCACAAGTCTTTCCTGTTGTTCTGATAAAACGATTGATCGTTGAGTAGCTCAAAGTGAGCCAACATTCTATTTATTGTTATAGTTGTAGTTTACTGAGCAAAATTGAGACACACAATTTTCTACCAATTTAAAATGATACGGATAATGTTCTTCTCATTTTACACAATAAATCTCGAACCCTAAGAAGTAACTTAGGTACGAACCCTTTCTGACAGTTTATTTTCTCAAGTATTTTAATTTACTTGGTCATATCAATTTTCAATAGACACCCGGCTCGTTACACAATACCTGATTAATTGGTATTTTGACAATACATTCATAAAGATTTATAATAAATTTGAATATTTGATTTAACATAATTACTTAATTATCTCTCTGAGGATCAAATTAATACAAAGAAATTAATTTGTATTTTGTTTTACTTTCATCACACAGATCGAGACCATTCGATTAAAGGCCATATCGTGACATTAAATAGCCTTGGAAAGCGTATGTTAATATATGTGCTTGACTTTTTTGACGGGGAGGGGGGAGCTGAAGCCCCCAAAGCTCCCCCCCCCCTTGAATGCGCCACTGTATTTGATACCCTGTCATTTATTTATTGTAGATTTATTTAAGTACGTCTTATCACGTAATTTCATTGAATTGTATTCAAATTTAAATCAATAACATTTTCTGTAAATGTACACCAATATCATGACAAAATTAAAATCCCCCCTCACCTGTCTTACGTCTATCCCTAGATTTGCCTTACCAGACAAGGTAACACTTCGATTATTGAAGCTCCTTTTTCTAAAGGAGCGGATGTGGTCGAGTGGTCTTGGGAGCTGGACGTAAGGCTAAGCGAATGGTGCTGCAGTGTATCAATGGTGTGAGTTCAAATCCCGTCGAGGGAAGAACAAACATTTGACAGCTCAAAAATCTAATTCTAACAGAGTTTGGTTTAATTTTCACACGTATATACATTTGTATATATATATATCTAACAAATAGATTTTGCTAAAACTTTAGTCGTTATTCTTTTATTACAAAGTCCAAATTAAATTTACCCTTCCAGAACCAGTCTCTATTGTTTTTTTTTATATCTAAATGCGCTTCATATTACATGTTCAAATTTTAATGACTCACGTAATATGTATATTTTCACCTTAATTATAGCATAACTTATCCCGTTTAATTTACTCGCCAACAAAATAGTTCTAATTCAACGAAATATTCTTAAAGTTTGTTAATTTGAAACTGAGTGCCATTTTAGTGAAATAAATAAAATGTTACTATTACTCACCCTTCTTTTTCTTTTTATTTCGAGAGACATTTTGTGATTTATGGATATTTCCATAAAATCGAAACTGAAAGTAAATACAACGTATTGGGTATTTTTTCAACGAAGTCGTATACAATCGCTTTTGACCTACTTTTGTAACTATGGACGCTTTTGCCTCACAATTTTAACGATGATGAAGATATTTGTTAATTGAAGCTGAGTGCCTTTTTTGTGAAATAAATAAAATGTTACTATTCTTTACCCCTTTTGCTGGGAAGCATTACTACTTGTTCTGGCGATATTTATCACGTGATAATTTTGTGATTTATGGATATTTCCATAAAATCGAAACTGAAAATAAATACAATGTAATGGGTTTTTTTTTTTAAACTGCTTCCTGTAGTTGGTAGATTTTATACTATTCTTAGTTGAATATGTAGTGTTTTGTAGCTCGTTGTTTGTTCTTTTGTCCCTTTTCTTTTGGCGTGTGTCCTTCGATTTCTTGCTTCCGATTGTGGTTTTTCCCATCAAAGGCTCACGATCTACTGTAGTCGAGGCGAGCACACCAAGCATTACAGTGTCGATGCTTTCTGTCGAAACTGAGTCAATATATGGTGTCTTTAGTGGGGTTCGTGTTACTCGATCTTTAGTTTTATGTGTATGTTTTGTTGGTCGTTGTTTGTCCTTTTTCTTTTGGTCATTGTGTTGTCTGTTCTTCATTGATTTACGGTTTCTGATTACCCTTTGATGTCTTCAAACTCCTCTTATACGTAATTGGTAGTTTTCTGGTATGGTAGCTATAATGTTTGTACTGTTCTATCTAATTAGTATTTTCTGTAGTTATTATTTATTTGTAGTTTACCTCTATATTAGTATTTTGTGCTCAAATTGACAATTGATTCCTTCTTATTTGTATCTTTTGTACTGTTTCCTGTAACCGAGTCGTGTTACTGACTCATGTTACAAACCGTTTAATAAGTCATGAATGAGGAAAGAAACATATTGTGATTTCGACATATGGAACATATTCGTGGTTATCTGTGACACAGATATTCCGTAACTGTTAATTACTAAGTCATGGTGCTGATCGTACAACCTTCAATTTGATGACTTCACTTAACAACTAGGAACCCTCCTTGTTAGCAGCAAATCTCTGTCAAATGAATCATTATAGGAACTACAAGCTCTGGAATATCGTATTAATGGAGAAATATATACTCTATTTACATGCGCTGCAGGAATGTTGCTACATATAAATTTAAAGTGCACAAGAAGAAAATTGAAATAATCTCCCTTCAAAAAAATAAAGCTTCATTTTCAACAGACCCTCGTATGCATTGTCTACTTCTAGGTGGCGATCGTTTTTTATTTTATTTGAATTCATTTACGTATACTTCTGTTCAATACCATTTCTATGTCACATGTCGTTGGTTTATCCGGGTCATCCGGTTTCCTCCACCAACAAAACTGACCGTCACGATATAACTGACCTCCACGATATAACTGACCGCCACGATATAACTGACC
>MJUT01018475.1:280602-302115 GCA_002080005.1 Gigantidas platifrons | reverse complement strand
TTAATTTTTACAACAAAATTTAATGATTCCTCGATTTTAATTGCAATTATTTCATGTGATTATTTGAATTTGTCGTTGGCGGATGAACACGTTAGTCACGTGACAATACCAACCCAGGTTATCGAGTATAACCTAATTTTTCACCAGACGGATTAGCCAATCAGATTGAAATATTCAAATCAAATTAAATTATATACCAATAACACACACATTTGAACCCACACTTTCCCGTCTTTGTACAAGCACTGCAATAAAAAGTGACGGGGTTAAACTAGACTAGTTTTATGGACCCAAGCACATCATCTTATTGCCATTATGCGGACATGTAAGGGATTTCCACATAAGAGTAATGTGCCGTCCTTCAACAGAAATGTTTGAAAGAGCAAAAAGTCATAATCAATCTTGAAATTAATACATACTATATTTATATTTCGTGACACAAGAGTTGCTATTTATATACTACTGATTCTACGTGGTGTTTAACGTCACTTTCAAACAATATTTCACTTATATCTTGGCGGATTAAAAAAAAGAGCAGATAGGGTTAAACATCATAGTCATATAAATGATAGTAACCAAGGTTATGGGAAGACTTAAAATGGAAACAAATGAAACAATGAAGTCTACTTCTTTTATAATTTTTTTTTTTAATTCAGCTGGCTTGATTGTAAATTTTGACATTTTTGGTTTGCTCTGATCTTATTGTATTAATTGATATAAAAAAGTGGTGTCTATTTCTATGTGGGTTATTAATAGAAACAAAATGGAACCAGATGCTACACAGTTTTATACTGTTTCATATATTTTACCTATGCAATCAGTACCTATCGTCACTAACGTTAAGAGTTCGAATCCCGCTGTTCAAGAGGTGTACTCGATACAACATTAAGTGATAAAGTGTGTCAGTGAATTGCGGAAGGTCGGTGGTTTTCTCCGGGTACTCCTGTTTTTCAACCAATAAAAGTTACCGCCAAGATATAACTGAAATATTGTTGACAGTGGCGTTAATCACCATAACCTCTAACCCTTCGGTGGTGTCAATATTCGTTGGTAAACTAATAGAGAGATTTCCAACTTTCATGTGTACTGCTATTTACCTTTTCTTAGCTGCTATTTAACCCGAATCGTTAATGCTTATTTAATCATCTTTGATTGATTGATTGATTGATTGATTGATTGATTGATTGATTGATTGATTGATCGATTGATCGATTGATCGATTGATTGATTGATTGATTGATTGATTGATTGATTGATTGATTGATTGATTGATTGATTGATTGATTGATTGATTGATAGTTTAGCTATATCGTGGTGTGAACAAATGTCAATCATCTTAGTAAACTGTAAAATTGTAAATAACAAAAATTAATAGAACACTTGGTATTGGTTTTCCTTTCCGTCTACTCTCTGTATAATACAAAAAATATATTAAAGGGATATTAAAGCTCGTTTTAACATATATTTTTTCAACTCGTGACGAAGGTTGTTTCTTTCCAATTTAATTGTAAAAACAATCCAAAAATACTTTGCACGCCCATATAATCCCTAATATCGTTAAAATATCACTGAAAAGGGTCGAAATGAATTTTTGTTCAGGAAGCAAAAATTCAATTATTGGAAAACCCGCAAGATATGACAGAATTATCAACGAATTATGTCACTTTTACAAAGTTTCATTGATAAAAACCGGGTTAATGTTTCATAAATATCATTTATTGAACCAATTGCAAGTTTTCTTGAGATACAAAAATTACCAAAATCAGCTTTAATATCCCTTTAAGCAAACACACTACCAGAATTCTATTTTTTTTTATGTAAACAGGCCAACATAATGAATTGAGTAAAACTAATAAACAGGGGAGAACACCCAATCTGCCACACTACTCTTACATAATGCTTTTCATGGTGAACTAAATTTCGTTGCTTAATAATACAAAAAACCGTAATCCACGAATATTTGTATTAAAAAAAACAAAATTTAATTCATATTACCTTAATATATATCTATATCTATATATTGTAGGTCAGAAGTTAATACATATTTATTTTACTTTGTAGGTCAGAAATAAGAAGCGGTGGAGCCAAATCATGTACATGTCATATATATTAGACTTTTTAGTAAAAGAAGACACAAAAGGTTATTATGTTCTCCTTCACTATGTTCATTCGAACATAATTACAATGAAGATGAACAACAGACACATGAGAAACGTTTTTATGGAATGAGTTTAATCCCAGTAACCAAATCTGATACATAAAATATACCAAAAGTCATATTATATATACACCGTTCTGTAATCAAACTACAATATATAAAACAAAATGCAATTATTAAACTGTTTTTGTAAACAAATATATATTTATATAAGCAACTAATTTATCATTAGCATTATCTAAAACTACCCTGTCGGACTCGTTACCGGTTTTTCTCGACAACTAAAATGCTCACCAAAATACATTAAAATACCTTAAAGCACAAACGTATTGAGTACTCTGAATGAGCTTACATACTATAACGAAGAAGAAGAAGTCGAATCACTGCTCAAGCAATTAATGCGTTGTGTACTTCTTTTACTACAAGACATACATTTATCATGTATAACTTTGAGGAGGCATCTTTAAACATGAGCAATGTCACCTATGCCATTTACTTGGTGAATATGTATTTCAGACCAATCGTAACTACTCGCCCATTCTCGCTACCATGCAAATAACCTCGTACGTAGATAGTAGAAATTCTTCTTAAATTGTTTGCCGGAAGTTAATTATATATAAGCCGCATAAAAATATAGTCCACGAAAATCCAATATGGAAGACATATACTAAGTAAAATTTAATCATACAAAACTAATTAAAACTTTAACTTTTATCCATGAAAATAATTGAAATATAGAAATTTGTTTAAAATATAACTTTATCAAACTTTAATGTAACTGACATGTGAAAACTGTAGTGCGATTTATACGCCTAATGCATACAAGGTTATTTGCAGGGTAGCGAAAATGGCCGAGTAGTTACGATTGATTTCAGACAAGAGATACACATATAGCATTGTGAAATGCATTACTCAGAATAATAAGGGTAATAACAAAATTACAAAACACCGAGCATTCTCCCAAAGGGAAATCAAAATTCATAAGTCAACAAAGAGACAAAAACAGTCAACAACCGGAAAACTGGGAAAACCGCAATGGCCCTGACTTGGTACAGGCATTTCTAAGGAAATGGTGGATTGAAATAGATTTTACGGCGCCAAACCTCTCGCTTTCATTACGGTTCAAAGGTTCCAGTTGTCACTATAACAGCATTTATAACAATACTGGAACAAAATAGGTAAAATAGTAGTCAACGCAGTAATTTTCGAGTCGTCGTGCACACTAAATTTGATATCTATGTTTTTATTGATTAAGCAAAATATCACACTTCTTAAAGGGATATTAAAGCTCATTTTGGTAATTGTTTGTATCTCATGAAAACTTTCAGTTGGTTTAATAAATGATATTTATGAAACGTTAACCCGGTTTTTATCAATGAAACTTTGTAAAAGTGACATAATTCGTTGATAATAATTCTGTCATATCTTGCGGTCTTTGCTAATAATTTAATTTTTGCTTCCTGGACAAAAATTCATTTCGACCCTTTTAAGTGATATTTTAACGATATTAGGGATTATATGGGCGTGCAAAGTATTTTTGGATTGTTTTTACAATTAAATTGAAAAGAAACAACGAGTTGAAAAAATATATGTTAAAACGAGCTTTAATATCCCTTTAAACAGTTCTTAAATTGTATACAAACAGAGCCACTATCGACATTCCCAACACACAAATACGACCACTTTCCTGGCATGGATCAGGCACATCAGTAGAACGGCGCGGGCTTGGTCTAGTTGTATGGACTCAAACCACCCCTCTTTGTGAAATTGTTTGTTCATGCAGGTGTTTTCCACATTGATTAAAAAGTTTGTTATATAAATTGGTTTAATATGTAAAATTTTGTATTTACGTTTCGATAACCTTTTTTCGCCTCTAGTTTACCTCGCGATAGATTAATTTTGAACATATAAAACGTTATTCAATTGATATAGACAATGCCATTTAATATGTTACTCTTATAACTAGTTAAAGACGAAACAGCATTTATCCTAACAACAGACGCTGACGTCAAGTTTACACCAGATTCAGTTGAAGCTCTGCTAGATATAATGACACGTGACACTTCCGTTGGAGCAGTTTGTGCACGTACATACCCACAAGGAGACGGGCCACTTTACTGGTATCAACAGTTTGAATATGCAATTGGTCATTGGTTTCAAAAGGTAGCTATCCTAATTTGAACGTTTTTATTCGAGCATTGAAAACGATAACTGCAAACGTCAAGCCGTAATTCGTAGATTCCATAACCCTGATTATTTCAGTGATAAATAATGCCGTTTTAACAGGGATGATTCAGGTTAGAAAATGAAATAAGTGAAAATCAATTAGATATAGTTGAAACCAGCTATACCCACTTTTTTGTCAACAGGTCCATTTTAGTCGGTTCTGACTATGTCCTGCAACATACAACATTATGTGATAAAATTTGACAGTGATTTGCGGTAGGTCAGTGGTTTTCTCGAGATACTCCGGTTTTCTCCAACAGTAAAACTAACCACCACGATATAACTGAAGTATTGTTGAAAGTGGCGTTAAACACCATAACCATAGCCATAACCCTATGCACATATCATGTCAATATTAGTTTGAATTTCATAGACAACACAAAAACAAAACTGAAAAGATGAGCAACACGAAACCCTTCAAGAGCTATAAAAGTGGTATTTGCTGCCTCTTTGCTAAACACGCATCATTAAGAAGGAAGAGCAAAGACTTGTTAAATCAGGATAAACTGAATGGAGCGACATGTCTTTCCATGGACTACTGTTTCATTCAATTAGCGGTATAAAAAATGAAACTCAACGTTTTGCTCTAGTATAAATAATCTAATCAAAAATTAACTTGTCCTCGCCATTGTGTAGCGAATTAATTATTCACATTTTTATTCTATCTTATTTTAGTGTCTAAGTGTATTGCCCAATATTATTAACAATGTATCCGTATGTTTTAAATTATTTAATATAAATGTTTATACATCACATTGTTAAGATATTTACTACTACAGGCTGCTGAACATGTATTGGGATCCGTGTTGTGTGCACCTGGATGTTTCAGTGTTTACAGAGTTAAGGCCATTCGTGACATTATACCAACGTATGCGTCCCATGTAGAAAAAGGTTTGGAGTTCTTAACAAAAGACATGGGAGAGGACAGATGGCTTTGTACACTAATGGTATGAATTAATAGCAAGTGAGATTAAGATACACAAAATGTATATGATATTATCAAAAGTGTTTTGGCAATTACTACAGCCCAAATTTACAAATAAGAGTAATAGCAAAATTACCGAACACCGAGCAATTTTCCAAAGGGAAAGGCAAAACAGACAAAATCAGTTAACAACCGGAAACCTGGGAAAACCGCAATGGCCCTGACTTGGTACATGCATTTCCAAAGAAATGGTTGGTTGAATGAGATTTTATGGAGCCAAACCTCCCGCTTCCATTATGGTCAAAAGGTTCCGGTTGTCACTATAACAGCATTTTTAACAATACTGGGACAAAATAGATATAATAGTAGTCAAACTCACAAACCATTAGAGCCTCTTTAAAGAAATTAACAACTTTTAGAGTCAATATGAAAAAACAGCAACCGTTAGAGCCTCTTTAAAGGTAAATCATTATCACATCTATACAAAAAAGCCACAACCGATCGAACTTCTATAATAAAACGTAGATATCAAATTTAGTGCGCACAACGCGTTTCTGGAGTAACCTTCATCAGGTACACTCAATATCGAAAGGTTGGAAAGCCAAATAATTTTAAAAGTTTTGCGACAAAGAAAACCAAAGGGCCTAAATAGGATCGCCAAAATCGGCTAAGGTCACCTATGCCTGAGGGAGGAGAACCTTAGTTTTAATAATACAAAATGTACTCTCATTATTTAGAAACTGTAAATTTGAATAACACATATGTCTATTAAACCATGTCAGTACCGAACCATAGAAAACAACGACCGCTAGAGCTTCTCTATTTACCTTACGACCATTAACATCTCTATAGGAACACCACAAATATAAGAGTCTCCATAGAGAAGATGGAAATAGTTTATATTGGGGTCTATTAAGGGTTAGGGTTTTGGTGATTAACACCACTTTCAAGAATAGTTTAGCTATATCATGGCGGTCAGTTTTATTGTCGGAGGAAACCGAATTCCCCGGAGAAAATCACCGACCTACCGAAAGTCACTGACAAACTTTATCACATAACGTTGTATTGAGTGCATCTCGCCATGAGCGGCATTCGAATTCCCAACGTTAGTGGTGATAAGCGCTAATTGCGCAGGTAGTAGTAAATCCACCTACTATTCGATTACGACGGTCCCTCACAACTATTAGAGCCTCTATTTCACCAAAGAACACAACAAGTCAATGGTATTAGAATTGTGGTCTAAAGTCAATAACATTAATTACACGGTCACCCATCCCTTAGTATGTATGTAGGTTTGTAAGAACAATATCTTTTCATACCGTTTTTTTATCTCAAGGTACAAAGTGGATGGCGAATAGACTACTGTGCTGCATCTTTCAACTACACAAATTGTCCCGCGGACTTTGACGAGTTTTACACACAGCGACGTCGATGGATAGGTTCCACACTAGCCAACCTGTATCTTTTATTGAAGGAGTCAAGTATCTTACGAAAATTAAACCATGGAATTTCGTTCTGGTTTCTGATCTATCAGACAGCTTTGCTTGTATCAACAATTCTAGGTCCAAGTACTGTTATGCTTATTATCTCAGGTAAATTGTGACAAAAGGCAGAAGAATTATCGCTGGCAAGTTCTGACAAGATGTAAATTATCACATGTTAACGGTTGCAAAATGGCCTCGAGTAAATTGTAACAAAATGTAAAATTAAATTGTGACAATAAGCAAAATTATATTTGATAAGTTGTGATAGGAAGAAAAATGATCTCGTGTAAATTGTTGAAAAAAACAAAAATTATGATACTATACTATATCATGCAAATTGTTAAAAAAAACAATATTATCTCAAGTAAATTGACAAGAAGCAAACGTTTCGCTCTTAAATTATGACTGGATGCAAAATCATCAAAGTTAAATAAACGTTAGAGAAAACCGAAGGGGCAATCAAGAATGGGAAATCCAGAGAAACTGGTAACATTGGGTACATTAAACACAGAACGATAACAAAACAAAACACACAAAAAAAAAAACAACGCAACACAATATGAGATACAAAAACAGGCAAGCAAGCACAAACCAAACAAACACAAATAACGTAAATAAGACATGAGCCCTACTACAAATAACTGGAGGTAAAGACGAAACAGACAAACACAAATAACGTAAATAAGACATGAGCCCTCCTACAAACAACTGGAAGTAACGACGAACTTAACATCGTTTTAATAAAACATGAGCCCTCCTACAAACAGATGGAGGTAACGACGAACTGAACATCGTTTTAATGTGGAAATGGTAGTGGACATCACAGCACGGAACTAAGCACGCAAGGACACCACAAACTTTGGCAAAACAATTAATTTGGATCCTCAATTTGTTCAATATATATGATAGTAAATGTGAGTAGAAAGGAAGCAAAATCAAGTACAACTCACTTAGTAAAGTCAACATAGTTAGATCACTAATGACATGTGCGGGTGTAGGATTTTTATATTAGAGGGGAGAAACATATATATGAGGAGTCAAAGGTACATCTGCGATTTTATGTTGGAGCTAGCGCACATTTAATAGACGGTGAGTCTAAGGTCCATCGAGTACAGAGCCGCACCCAAAGGATTAACAATCCCCATATTAGCTCATGATAATTAGTTATTAGACGATGTAGATGATCTTAAAGAAGACTATGTGGTTTATTTTAACAACAAATCAAATTATCATAAGTCGATGTATTAGAGGTGCACGGTCTATTGCGCCCCTGTCTACATCCGTACCGAAATGATATACCAGTATTTTTGTGCTGTAGGTGGTCTTATTTTAAGGAGGACAAAATTATTTACTTTAACAATAAATTACCAGCAGTCAATGTTTTAGAAGTGCGCGTCTCGTCTACATCCGTACATGAATGATAAACCAGTATATTTGTGTTGTAGGTGGTCTTGCATTCGGTTGGAACCTAGGTTCTACGGAAACAGTCATAGCTCAGTTCGCAGTCGCTATTGTATTTGGAATAATATGTTTAAAAACGTCAAAGAAAACGCAACTACTGGTAAGATTTATTAAATGGTTGAACTTTTAACTTTAAATAGAATGTATTTCACCTTTGTATCCGGATGAAAAGCAAAATCATAATGGGCAATTAATTATTGCTTTAGCAACAATTCCAACTAGAAAGTTGATTACAAAATTAAAATAGTACATTTGAAATATATATTACCGTGATACAAGTGCAGTTTACCAATATTAGGTGTTGTTGGGTGAAATTATTCAGGCATATTCAGGTGTACCAGGTGGTGGAGACACCACTCACTTCTATGTTTACTGCCAAATGACATTACACCTTGATCCAGGTAATGAAAACGTAGATATCAAATTTAGTTCCAGTATTGTTATAAATACTGTTATAGTGACAACCGGAACCAACCATTGAACCGTAATGAAAGCGGGAGGTTTGGTGCCTTAAAATCTGATTCAACGCACCATTTCTTTGGAAATGCCTGTACCAAGTCAGGGTCATTACGGTTTCCACAGTTTTTCGGTTTTTGGCTGATTTTGTCTGTTTATATACTCATGAGTTTTGACTTTCCCTTTAGGATATTGTTCGAAGTTCGGTAATTTTGTTATTACCCTTATTTAGTGCGCACGACGTGTTTTTAGAATAACCTTCATCAGGTACCGTCAAAGTCGACAGGCAGGAAAGCCAAATAAATTAAAACCTTTAAGGTGGTACCATACACTTCAGGTAAAATTTGATCTGCTCCTTTAATTTTCTTATTTTTTTTTTTGACAGTGTGTTTGAATATATCCACTGTAATACATATAAAAGTTTTAACAAATTCCAACCAACAGACTCAGAGCTATAAATTCACTAGCCACATAGCAGCTTTTTTTTTTATCACGGTGGTTTTGATCACCGAGATGCTTGAAATCTGCATACAAACATCATATGATCAAAACGTTCAACTGATTGTAAAGAGTTATCTCCCTGTAGTGTATGGTACCACTTTAGGGAGCAAGTAAGCCAAAGGACATTCATTCATTAACAGCGAAAATTGAGTAAGTTCACCTATATATTAGGTATTGTTGGGTGAAATTATTCAGGCGTATCCAGGGGACGAGATCCAAGAGAGGGATAACACCACCCACTTTTATGCTTACTCACCAAGTGAAATTATAACTTGATTTAAATAATTATTTTGAATTATTTCATCTGCATACAGCACAAATATGGATTTGATGTATTGTTCTATTTTTTCGGTTTCAGACTGCAAAGATTTTAACCTTTGCATACGCTTTAGTTATGATGGCTGTCGTTGTTGGAACTGCTGAACAGATCGTAGAAAATTTGGCAGGACTTTACCAGAACCCATTTAAAAGTGGAAATGATACAATTAAACCAACGTATAGCCCAGATTGTAAGTGAACATTTTCTGGTTAACACATTCTATGCGAAACAGAATAGAGCACAATATTATACTTTATGCAAATTTCTTTGATAATTCGGCAATTTCATTTGTAAATGTAGATGTGGTATTTTTCTCTAACTTTTCTTAACCCCGCCCACCATCGTAGAGGGTGGTATTGCAAGGATATACCACATCCCGCAATACCACCCTCCGCAATACCACCCTCCGCAATACCACCTTCCACAATACCACCCTCCACAATACCACCCTCCGAAGGGCATTCAGTATAATATAAAACATACTGCCTTTGGATGAGGGTGTTACGGTAGAATACCACACTCAGAAAAAAATATCACCGTCGACTTCGTCTCGGGTGATATTTCTTCTTCTTGTGGTAATCTACCGTAACACCCTCAACTAAAGGCAGTATGTTTATAATGCACACTTTGAAGCATAATACAAACGTAGATATATAACTTAGTTACCATGGTGATTTTCTGGAAGAAACTTCATTAGGTATTTCATAGTCAGAAGATTGGAGAGGTAAATAATTTAAAGGTGTAGAGTATATGCTTTCATATCAACGGGGATTTTTTATGATAAGCTCCGCCCACAAATTTTGTCGGTAGGCACTACTGCAAATTCCCCTTTAACCGGAAAAAACAATAATTCCTCACTGTCGGAACAATTTCAAAAGTTCATCGATAAATCGTAGAAACAAACAAAATATATGTGTGGTTTAACTAATTTTATCATTTCACTTGATGCTTGGCCCATAAAACTAATTTAACCCCGCTACTTTTCTATTGAAGTGTCTGTACCAATCCAGGAAAGTGGACGGTCATATATTTGTGTGCTAGGAGTATCGAATTTGCCTCTTTCTACGATTTTTCATGGGCAATTAAAAGCTGTTCGATTTTGAACTTTACCACATTTTTCTTTCTGTAGTTATATCCTTGCTTTTGTTCAGTTAGAAGCGGGGGCACCCATTTCCGATGGATACATTTTGTATCCTCTATTAAAAAACAAAATGCTGACTTTTAACATTTTCAGCTATAAGTGAAGACATTCCAATATCTATTACAACAATATACTTCGGAGGTCTTACGGGGCTGTTTCTAACGACGGGTCTGTTACATCTGCCTGAGTTCTACTGTCTGTTCCATGGACTCTGGTTCCTCCTGTGTCTACCTTCAGGATATATTATGTTGATAATATACAGTATATGTAACATAACAGACAGATCATGGGGTAAGATTTAATTCAATTATTCTGTACATAGCTAAAATTGTATCTATATATTCTATGCTACAGTCATATTAAGACACAAATTCTACTGAAAATCAGACACTGAACTCGGTTAATCCAGAAGTTTAATATTTGTTTGCCGTGTTTTTTACAAGCATAACATACCAGTATGTGGGCCTTATGCAACATATGATCAAATTCATTGTAACAGTGATTACGAAATTTTTAAAGGTGCCAGAATGGTAACAAAAAGTCGTAAATTAAAGAAGAGAAGAAAAAGCAATAGCAAAAGGAAAGAAGACAGCAAGGCAGACAAAGAATGGTTAACAAAACTCTATGCAGAAAACTAAAGACTGAGCAATATACACATTCTACTAAACACCGGTGATGAAGTTATGTGCTCCAGTGCGAGCCCCCGTTGTGTTACTCGTGTCATAGATTCGGCCATAAGTTAGTATAACCTGTCCAATTTATTATATGATTTAGTCGTTGTTATTGTGAGTTATCTAGAGTGAATGTCAATACAATGTACCTGAAACTAATCATCTAATGTGTGCATATTACTAAGGATATCGCAATGCAAAATTGATGTCTATATATATGCAAAGCAATGGTGATACTGCAGTAATGGGGTTTATGAGAGACAAAAAAACTATTTATACATTGTAGGAACTCGCGAGGACAAACAGGAAAATACAGTAAAGAAAACGGGTACCTGGTATGAACATATAGGACAAATATTCAGACAGATATTTTTGTAAGTCAAATACGCAAGTGCTCATTCTTAAATAAATCATTATTTTTCTACCATCCTCTTAACATCGCGTTTAGGGTATTGCAGCTGAAATGTTTCAACTCCATAATGAAATGATATCAAGATAAAAACATCAATTCCATAATTTATAAAGCCTCACCTTCATAAAGATTTCTTAAATATGATACAAAGGGACATTGAGACCTAAAACTGATTTAAAAAATTTATAGTTTTCAAATTGTAAATTTCTCATTTTATTTAGTAATACATTTTTCACCAAGCGTATAGTGTGGTTTACATTATTCAGATTATTCTATTGTTTATTGTAATTACCAAGACGTTCTGAACACCGACTACATGTAGCAAACAATTACTAGTTGTAACATAGCAACAACCTAATCTAGAGTCTTCTGTCGTGTTTTTATTGTCCAAACAGTGGTCACTCATTGGGATTTCCGTCTCTCAATAGCTTGAGATACATGACGGGTGTCTTATAAGAGGTAGAAACTGCCTACCCTTATTGTTTTTTTGTGTTGTGCTATTGTGTATATGTGTCTATTGTCGTTACGATTTCTGCATAAAAACGATGTTCGGTTCGTCGTTATCTTCAGTTGTTTGTAGGAGGGGACATGTCTTATAGACGTTATTTGTGTTTGTTTGCATATATTGGTGTCCAACATATAGTGTGTTGTGTTTTTGTTCGTATTGTGTGCCCTATGTTGCTAGTTTCTCTGGATTGTGCATTTCTGATTGCCCCTTCGGTATTCTCTAACGTTTATTGCAGACATTTTGAGTGGAAATGAATCTGTGTGGTATTTTGTTTTATTGTTAGTTTATATCTGTATTTCCGTTATATCCAATTACCAAAAAGAGATGTGTGGGATCTCAACAGGTTTAATCCCAGCACATTTTTGCGTCTGTCCCAAGATATGATCTAGATTTCCATTTGCAAATGTCATAATCCCATTTGTATTTCATGATGTGAGGTTAGAGGGAATTTGTCATTTTGTTATTATTGGTGGAATTGCTGGCCATTATCCATTTAATTATAAATTATTTTCATAATGTTCTCGATATTATGGTGAAAGCATCGTGAAGCAGGAACTGCTTACCCTTCCGGAGCACCTGAGTTCACCCCCGGTTTTTAGTGGGGTTCGTGTTACTCGTTCTTTAGTTTTATATGTATGTTTTGGTGATCGTTGTTTGTCCTTTTGTATTTTTTTCTTTTTGGCCATTGTGGTGTCTGTTCCTCGTCGCTATGCGGATTTTGATTGTCCCTTTGGTATCTTCAAACTCTTCTTTATCAATTGTGTCTGATCCATAGTTTGTATAGTTTCTTGACAGTAAAATACTTTTTAGGTATACTAATCTATGAATTTTTTTTATGTATTTCCCAAAACGAATATTTTATTTTCATGTATTATTAGTACATATACTATAAGCAAAGCGTGTAATGGATGTAAGATGATGTGATACAGTTTGTCAGTGACTTGCGATAGGGTTCTCCGGTTTCCTCCACCAACGAAACTGACCGCCACGATAGAACTGACATATTGTTGAAATTTGTGATAAATATTAAGCAATACGTCCACATCAAGCTATTGTTATCAAAGTTTAAACTTCTCAAAATTCCTTAGTTGGCTTTGTACATTTGTTTTTCACAATACCTTGGCTTGTGTGTGTTTTTACTTTCTTACCAGTCATTAAGCTCATATAAGACCATCGGTACCGACAAAGGCATATGATTATTGTAATGATTAATGAAACATATAAATTCAATTTAATGCAATCATCAGTAATTAAATTTATAATTTTGATTAACAGATTCATAAAAATATAATAAAACAAAAACACAATATTCGAACAAAAACGAATCGTGGGAAGACATTTATAAACATTTGAATCACAAAAAATATTTTTTTATAATGATTTATTTTGGAAAAAAAGTGGTGCGTTTTTGTAAACATTGTGGGCGTTTTGGTGAAAAGTGGGGCTGTTTTGGTAGTGAGGGAGTTTTGACCTGTTGCCATAAACATCATAACCCTGACCCCGTAACCACAGCAAGGAATCCACCAAGCTCAGTTCTTTCTAAGTTAATATGTCTTAATAAATAAGCGCATGGACAGTGCGTTGTTAGGTACTGTAAACCAACTTTTGTTCGCGTGCTATAAACCTTCGCGACTTTCGTGGTAGAGTACAAAATCGCGAAAGTTTATATCCGCGAACAAGTCGGTCTAATGTGTGTAAGAAACAAGAACATTTTGGTTATCGCGAAATTAGATCTCCGCGAAACTGTCTTGAAGCAGAAAAACGCGAAACATAATAGTTGCAAAAATAAGTTGGTTTACAGTATATGTGTGATTTCGCATGTGTTTTTGTAATGATCTTCCTGTTAGATATTGTGTAGTTTCTCTTGAGTTTTTCTTTGTTATACTCCCGCTCCACCGGAGGGGGTATACCGTCCTTCCGTCTGTATGTTCTTCCATCCGTCCCAAGATATTTTCGTCGCATTTTTCTCAGCAACTATTGATGGCAGAAATCTGATATTTGGTCACAAGCTTCATATAGGTACCTCATATCGTGGGAAGCGTTTTTGGACCCGTCACATTCCTACTTCCTGTTTGCCGACTTGGTTGGTTTTTATGCACATTGAACATATATGAAGAGCGGGGTATTCATAAGTGAGCATTACCTCACAGTTCATCTTGTTTTTTCTTTAGCTGTTGTGATAATACGACTAACAAGGACGACAACAATATACACCCTGTAGGCAGAGAACAAGGAGGACACGATTCCCCTGCTACAACTAGGAAGCGGATGCCATCAGATGCCTCAGACTTAGAAAATAGTCTAACACAATCATATCAAGGCCGAACATTTAACATGACCATCCACGAGCGCCAAGAAAGTGTAGAAGAGAATCCTAATCAAGGTAGTCAATATACATATATTGTGTATCATGATCGTGATCGTATCGTAGTTGGATCTACAACTACCTATGCAATTATTGCATATCACCACTAAAGTCGTCAGTTTAAACACGTTCTTAGTGAGATGTACTCGAGACAACATTATGTGATAAAGTTTGTCAGTGACTCGCGACAGGTCGGTGGTTTTTCTCCGGGTACTCCGGTTTCCTAGTTCCTACACCAATAAAACTGACCGCCACGATCTAACTGAAATATTGTAGAAAGTGGCGTTAAACGCCATAATCCAAACCACTTAACAGACATCATAGACAAAATATAAGCTGCATTATTCCTATGTGAACACTTGGAAGACAACCGGAACCTTTTAACCAGAATGGAAGTGGGAGGTTTGGCGCCGTAAAATCTTATTCAACCCACCATTTCTTTTGAAATGCATGTACCAAGTCAGGGCCATTGCGGTTTTCCCAGTTTTCTGGTTGTTGACTGATTTTGTCTGTTTGTTGATTTATGAGTTTTGTTTTTCCCTTTGGAAGATTGTTCGGTGTTCGGTAATTTTGTTATTACCCTTATTTGTAGACTAGATCGCTATGCTATAGGAGAACACTTCATAGAGCAAATGTCTAACTTTATGTTTATTGTAGACTATGTTTTCCGAAGTAATGTGGCATTTAAATATACAGATTTAATTTCTTATTCCATTACTCACCTTTTCAAGTCAAAAATATACCACCAGTTTTCTCTGATCAATTCTAGATATAAGTACAAATTGATCCGGGAACTCATATTTGTATTATACAAATACAAATACAAATGTTTCATTAATTAAAGTTCAGTCAAGGTGAACATGAGGTTACAGAGAGAAGTCAATATAAAAGCATAATTATTAAAGTACGAAAAACAATACACACAATTCATAATGTAATTGTGATCAAAGGGAGGCAATCCGACTATTTTATATAACAATAAAACAGAACGTTACACATGTTGTATGATTTATGAAAGGACATGTACTTGCAGCTACTGAGTATATTTATGGTGATGAAGACGAAATCATTAAAGTTGAGGATTGGATTGGACAGATTGATGGAGGGCTAAAGGTCAGTATAATAAGAACGTACAATGTAGATATCAAATGTAGTCCGCACAACCCGTTTCTGGAATAACCTTCATCAGGTACGTTTAAAATCGAAAGATTGGAGAGCCAAATAATTTAAAGTTTTGAGAGCAATAAAACCAAAAGGTCGAGTCAAACCAAACACTAAAAGTTGTTTCTGTCTCTCTGCTAAGGAGGCAGTATTAAGGAATAAAAACAGATTGGTTGGTTCGGAATCGGGATACTGTGTCCGAATGGAGCGACAGTTCTTCCTGTGCACTGCTAGGCTGTAATCTACATAATGTAGAACTATACTATAGATTCAGCTAAGTATTTTGATACAGTCCAAAACGGACATAATTAACATCTCCTCGAATAGGTAACACGCAATCACTCACTCACTCACTCACTCACTCACTCACTCACTCACTCACTCTGTATATTAAAAGTTAGTAAAACAAAGACAATTTTCATCTTAATAGCCTTAGATTCATAAGGGTAGTGTTCTTCTGTAGCATAATGGTTGAATCTAGACGAAATGTCAGGGATTTTGAAGAGTTTTCGCCTTGTGTGAAAACAAAAATAAAAATCAGCTGTGAATTGAAAATATAAATATACATTTCTCCTCAAACTTAAAATTTAGCTGAATATTTTACATTCATTTGGCCGTACCTTTTACAGGCAGAGTACGTTCCACTCTTTGAAAAACACGGCTACGATGACACAAGTTTTATTGCCAGTATGACAGATGTGGACTTAAAAAGAATTGGAATCAAGAAACGAACGCAGAGAAATTTATTGGAAAACAGAATAAAAGATCTACCAGATTTTCTTATAGAAGCAGCTGTGCCGGTAAGTATTAGTTACTGCTTACCCTTCCGAAGCACCTGAGTTCACCCCCGGTTTGTAGTGAGGTTCGTGTTACTCGATCTTTTGTTTTATATGTATGTTTTGTTGATCGTTGTTTGTCCTTTTGTACTTTTTCTTTTTGGCCATTGTGTTGTCTGTTCCTCTTCGATATACGGATTCTGATTGCCCCTTTGGTATTTTCAAACTCTTCTTACACAAAGTGTAGAGTAACAATGTGATTTAAATAAACTTTAGAGAATACACAAGGGGCAATCAAAAATACACAATGCAGAGAAACTGGCAACCTGTCATAGGGTACGCATGACGAAGACAAACAACAACACAAAAACATAACATAATATGCGTTGGACACCACTATGCGCAAACACATATAACATAAATAAGACATGAACCCTCCTACAAACAACTGGATGTAAAGACGAACCAGGCAAAAACAAATAACGTAAATAAGGCATGAACCCTCCGACAAACAACTGGAGATAAAGACGAACCAGACAAACACAAATAACGTAAATAAGACATGAGACCTCCTACAAACAACTGGAGGTAAAGACGAACCAGACAAACACAAATAACATAAATAAGACATGAGCCCTCCTAAAACAACTGGAGGTAACGACGAACCAGACAAACACAAATAACATAAATAAGGCATGAGCCCTCCTACAAACAACTGGAGATAAAGACGAACCAGAAAAACACAAATAACGTAAATAAGACATGAGCCCTCCTACAAACAACTGGAGGTAAAGACGAACCAGGCAAACACAAATAACGTAAATAAGACATGAGCCCTCCTACAAACAACTGGAGGTAAAGACGAATCAAGCAAACACAAATAACGTAAATAAGACATGAACCTTCCTAAAACAACTGGAGGTAAAGACGAACCAGACAAACACAAATAACATAAATAAGACATGAGCCCTCCTAAAAACAACTGGAGGTACCGACGAACCAGACAAACACAAATAACATAAATAAGACATGAGCCCTTCTACAAACAACTGGAGGTAAAGAGGAACCAGGCAAACACAAATAACATAAATAAGACATGAGCCCTCCTACAAACAATTGGAGGTAAAGACGAACCAGACAAAAACAAATAACGTAAATAAGACATGAGCCCTCCTAAAAACAACTGGAGGTAAAGAGGAACCAGGCAAACACAAATAACGTAAATAAGACATGAGCCCTCCTACAAACAACTGGAGGTAAAGATGAACCAAACAAACACAAATAACGTAAAAAAGACATGAGCCCTCCTACAAGCAACTGGAGGTAAAGACGAACCAGACAAACACAAATAACGTAAATAAGACATGAGCCATACTACAAACAACTGGAGGTAAAGACAAACCAGACAAACACAAATAACGTAAATAAGACATGAGCCCTCCTACAAACAACTGGAGGTAAAGACAAACCAGGCAAACACAAATAACGTAAATAAGACATGAGCCCTCCTACAAACAACTGGAGGTAAAGACAAACCAGACAAACACAAATAACGTAAATAAGGCATGAGCCCTCCTACAAAAAACTGGAGGTAAAGATGAACCAGGCAAACACAAATAACGTAAATAAGACATGAGCCCTCCTACAAACAACTGGAGGTAAAGACGAACCATACAAACACAAATAACGTAAATAAGACATGAGCCATACTACAAACAACTGGAGGTAAAGACGAACCAGGCAAACACAAATAACGTAAATAAGACATGAACCCTCCTACAAACAACTGGAGGTAAAGACGAACCAGACAAACACAAATAACGTGAATAAGGCATGAGCCCTCCTACAAAAAACTGGAGGTAAAGATGAACCAGGCAAACACAAATAACGTAAATAAGACATGAGCCCTCCTACAAACAACTGGAGGTAAAGACGAACTAGACAAACACATATAACATAAATAAGACATGAACCCTCCTACAAACAACTGGAGGTAAAGACGAACCAAGCAAACACAAATAACGTAAATAAGACATGAGCCCTCCTACAAACAACTGGAGGTAAAGACGAACCAGACAAACACAAATAACGTAAATAAGACATGAGCCCTCCTACAAACAACTGGAAGTAAATATAGATCATCACAAAACTACATAGAAGATATGTGGTTATGTTCTGATAGAAGCAGACATTCATATAAGCCCTTGCAATATGGAATAGGCATAGATGTGCAGTACATGTGCATGTTCTGATATGTACACGTGACAGTGAAAATTCACCAGAAACTCAGAGTGCCAGGTTTTTAGGCATGCTTTTTTGAAGAAATGGCTGTAAGGTTATCAATATTTGTCATGTGATCAATGTTTGTTACTATGTCAGTCTTTATCATATGATCAGATGTTTGTCTTTTCATGATAATGTGGAAACATAGCTTAAAGGCATTTGTGTGTAGCAATATAAGCATGCCATTGCCAAATATCACATCCGGGCATACGAATATCGGTATGCACCAATCAAATCCAAGCATGCATTTACTAAATAATACATCTGAGTCTCAAATAGTCTGTCGTGTGAGCAGATGCGTGTCACCTGGTCATATATTTTCTCTTTTCAGGGTAATGTAGATACATGGCTTAAAGACATCGGAATGCATCAATACAAGCGTGCGTTTACCAAATGCCACATCCGGGAAACAAAGGATTTGGAACAACTGAAATCGTTCGATCGAACAGATATTGAAACTGAGCTATCAATTACTAAAGCAGGTTAATTTCTTTATTTGGAGAAGGTGTTCTCTTAAGGTGTAATCGCTACTAAACACGAATGTAGCTACCGCATTATTTCTAATGTATGCAGGATTGGATTCAGGTTTTGACTTAAGGGGCGTGGGATCTAGACGTTGGATCGAGGGGCGAATAATTTGCAGTCTGTAGGAAAGATAGTCTTGGCTGCGGGTACATAGGAGTGAACTCACCGGTGTTACTATTGTAGGAATTATTGTGATAAATGCTGTTCAACGTACGCTTTGCAGAGTACATTTGTATACACATCAGGCCTGAGGTCAATTACATAGCAATGTAATGCATTACATTACCATTATTTTTTTTATTACACATCCCCTCTAAATCCGTGCCTGGTGCGAATTAAACTATTCATAATCAACAGAATACGTATTAGGAGGTTTCGTTTTATTCTGTGTTTTATCAGGAATAATTATAATTAGAAACGTTTTGGAGACTCTTACCAGTGAGAAAGGTTTGAAGGTACCAAAGGTACCGTTAATTGACGAAAGCCTACGTTTAGGTACCGTTAATTGACGAAAGCCTACGTTTAGGTACCGTTAATTGACGAATGCCTACGTTTAGGTACCGTTAATTGACGAAAGCCTACGTTTTGATTACACCTTTATATCACATTTTAATAAAATTGTTGTCAGCAATGAAGTCCGGGCTTCACTTTGTCTTTATACCTCCTGAGATTTGTACATTAATTGCGCTCAGAGATATACCGTAAATTGGGCGTTTCTTGCGTTTTTCTCTCGGGATGCACGTGTTTAATTTTGGTTTATGTAATTTTGGCTCTTTCTCAAATTGAGGGATTTATTTTTGGCACCCTCAGAAACAGATGATGTTCTCATTTCGTACTAAGTGTGCAACAAAATATGCTGATTTGCCTGGAGTCAGGAATAAGGGACCGACCATTTAACTTGCAGCGGGGTAGAGGGGAGGGGGTTATGGTTTTTTTTCGTTCAGAATTTTATTTTCCGACAACACAAGAGTTAGAATATTTTTTAGTTGTTGCGCAGAGCGCGAATTTTTTTTCCAGAATGTAACAATATGTTATATGACAAAAACTTTGAATCAGATTTTTTTTTCCTCCACCAAAATCAGAATATTTCTTTCAGCAACATTGGGAATCAAAATATTTTTCTAGAGAAAAACCTTAATCCCCCCCGCTGGAAGTTAAATGGTCCGTCCTTATAATGTTTTTGGGAAACACCTGTCATTTTGTTTTGTTGTTTTCAGTGACGTTAGCACTCAATTGCTCACTTTGAAATCTTATGTAACTAGTTACTGGTGGTGTATTGCTATCAGTGTGTGGTTCTTGTCGTTCGCCGTCTGTGATCTGTTAGTTGTTGGAAATTATTATACCTACCATTGTATGAATTATTTTATATGCTATGGAGGAACGGAATTTAATGTTTCCCCTATATTTTACAATTTTGATTGAACCATCATCATGATTGACCACGTGATCGATACATAGTCGGGTGAAACTCTTGTTTTAATTAATTTTTTTTCCGTTGATTTCAGCTCATGTGAGAAGATTACTGCATGCTATAAAATATTTAAGGACACCAACTAAAGGTTTGTATAAAGACGGAAAAACAAAGACAGAGTTCATTTTGCACTCTTTATGTTGTCATTGAAACATATTGGCGCTATGCTAAAGTGACAGGCGAACATTTCCCAATTCAAAATTTCAAAATAATTCATGTAAATAGAAGGGATAGATTGATATAAAAGATATTCTTGTTTATACGATGATTTGCATATTTTCCCTTTGATCTTTACATGTGATAACATCTATTATCAAGCAATTAGCCTGATATCAACATAATATCGATGTTTTCTAAGATGACGTTACAATTCCTCGATAACATACTATGATTTATATGTTTTGCTCGAAACAAACTTCGCTTTCGATGTTATATTGCTCCTAGAAATCCATTTTCGCAAAACAAATCAACGATAGTATACATACAGTGATATACAGTGAAACTTCTCTAAACCGAACACTGAATAAAGTGAAATCCTGCATAAATCGAACGTTAAATAAAGTCCTAATGTATGGAATCTTTGTTCATTAAACCTGTATAATTTGAACGCCTGTCTATTCCAAACAAGTGGTCCCAGAAAGGTTCGGTTTAGACAGGTTTCACTGTATAT
>MJUT01018475.1:243525-263750 GCA_002080005.1 Gigantidas platifrons | reverse complement strand
CCCCCCCCCTGGCAAGCTAACATCTCATAATTTAAATCACCAAGAATTAAGAAATGTTTATATTTAGTCGTTGTTTTATCAAACGTTTTGGTAAAGTATTTTGTAAATTCTGAATCAGATAAAGAAGGTGGTCTATATAAACCTGATATTAACCATTTTCTATTGTTTATTGTAATTTCTATACATATTGATTATATAGTCTGGTATTCTAAGTTCATTTTTCTATCACAAGCAAGGTCAGACCTTGCATAAGTTACCAAACCACCACCATACTGGTTTCTGTCCGCACTCCAAAAGTGGAAATCATTTACTTTGAATTGAGTGTCGGTGAATGTCTCATCGATTTTAATTTCAGCCAGGAACAACATATCTACTATATTTGATGTTAATAGTTCCTCTATCAGACAAAATGTATACCTTAGACTGTCAATGTTCAGATATGCGCACATAAACTGAAGTGGATGTTTTCTTCGAAGGTTTTTGAGCTCGTCACAGGAATCTACTATAGTCATCACACGTGCTGACACAGGACGATACTATAGTTCCTTTCAAAAATGTCTACATGTCAAGCGATGGAAAGAAGGTACAAACAGTGATGGTCAACAAAAATCGCTCAAAATAAAAAAAAGAAAAAGAAAAAGAAAGCAATACCACGACACAGGCAGACGGACAGGCACAAACATATGGCGTGATTATAATATGACAGATACCAAAACATTTCTTGTTAAATATTAAAGTCAGATTAAACAAATCAATCTTTATCTGTCAATTAAATATACTGTATATACAATAAATAAAATGAAGAATAGCACACTGTCAGAGTACGTGTTGCTCATCTGCTTAGTGTTTTATTTGTCCTATTATGTGTCATTATGTTCTGGGTTGTCCCGTGTTGTCATGTCCGTTAAGATTTCCGCATAAAAGCGATGTTCGGTTCGTCTGTACTTCCAGGTGTTTGTAGGAAGGCGCATGTCTTATTTACATTATTTGTGTTTGTTTGCGCTTAGTGGTGTCCAATATGTAGTGTGTTGTGTTTTTGTTTTAATTTTTCTGGCTTGTCCATTTTTGATTGCCCCTTCGGTGTTCTCTAACGTTTATTCACATATATACAATATGTAAAACAGTAAAGTGCACTTTAACAAACATTCGTGGGATAGGTAAAACCACTTGACCATTGTATTTATATAATAATGTGGCCTTGTCCAGGTAATATTCCAAAATATTACCCAGGTATGAGAGACATATTACCCGACCCGAAGGGGAGTGTAATATGTATTTCAGACCTGGTAATATTTTGGCATATTACATGGACAAGACCACAATAATATCATTAATATACTGAGCGTCTAATTGTCCAGATAATATGCCAAAATATTACAGTACCAACTATCACTACAGAAACTTACACGAAGTATTATAATGTGTTATATTGAGAACTTCTGGCAGTGGCTGTTGTATTTTCAGTTTTGTATACAAAGGCACAACATTGTGAGAAAGTAACGAATGGTGAGTTAGCATGTATTAAATTCTTCATATTATTTTCTCCCCCGTATTAATCAGGGAGCCATTATGGTGGTGATCGCATAGTAGTTGGATTTACAACTACCAGTGCAATCAGTGCCTATCACCACTAAAGTTGTGAGTACAAACCCCGCTCAGGCGAAGAGTAATCGATACAGCATTATGTGATAAATTTGTTAGTGACTTGCGACAGGTCGGTAGATTTCCCAAGGTACTCCAAGGTTTTCTTCACCTATAAAACTGACCGCCACGATATAGCTGAAATATTGTTGAAAGTGGTGTTAGACACCATAAACCTAACATATTAATCAGTATTGTGTTGCTGTAGCATACTATTAATTACTTTTGATGAGGTGTATAACAAACTAGAGGTTCAGTGGGCTGAGCCTGTGTCGCTCACCTTTCATTCTGTTTTGAGGAAACCTTATACAGAACCTTCCATAGATGCTTCCTACCAAATTGCTGTTCATTTGGCTACTCGTTTTCAGAGGAGAAGATGTTTTAGAAATCAACCAATCAGAAACAAGAATTGCCTGTGGTGTCCATGTGTAAAAACGGATCTGGACGAAATGTGCAATCTGTATAGAAGACCTTCAATAGATGCTTCCTACCAAGTTTTGGTTCATTTGGCTGAGGGATTTCAAAGGATAATATTTTTTAGAAATCGACCAAAAAGAAACCAGAATTGCCTGTGGCAGCCATGTTTTTAACGAATCGGGCCAAAATAAGCAAGGTGGGCTAAAAAATAGACATCAAATTTAGTCCGCACGACGCGTTTTTGATATAATCGTCATCATAAGATTTGAAAGCCATATAATTTAAAACTATTGGGGGAGTGGAGAATAACGCAACGGGGCTAAACTGGATAGCTAAATTTGATAAACCTTATATTAACTGAAATGAAAGTCATTGTTGTATCATACGATAAGATCAATTTAGAAATTAAAAATGTTGAACATCGGATTATGTTTGTTTCAAATGTCATTGTTTCCTGTGCAATGTATAACGTACACACTTCCATGGTGTAATTCTAAAAACTTGAATAAGAACAGTCTGAAAATACCAAAGGGGTAACCAGAAGTCCAAAAGAAGGACAGACAACAAAATTGCCAAAAGTACAAACAATGATCTTCAAAACACTACACAGAAAACTAAAGATTGAGCAACACAAACCCCACTTAAAACCGTTTGTGAACTCAGGTGCTCCGGAAGGGTTGGCAGTATCCGCTCCACTAGTGACACCCGTCGTGTTACTCTTAAGCGATATGAACGTCATCTGTAATCTGGAAATCGAGTTGAGCACATGAGTAACTAAGATACAAAACGAAATAAAATATGAACCTCTCCAAAGCAAAGTTTTGGCAAGGACGAACCGACCATCGTTTAAACGCAGTTCAATCAAAATTGTATGATATTACGCATAGCTTACATCTTTGATTTTTATCCGCTAAGCATCAATCAATCAATCAATCAATCAATCAATCAATCAATCAATCAATCAATCAATCAATCAATCAATCAATCAATCAATTGATATTCTTTTTCTTAGATAATTAGAGTATGGTGTGTAAACACAGTAAAGATGATGCCAGTTTCATTATGTGGCCTCATTCAACACAAAGTAGTATCATTCGTCAGGTAGAAGTTATGAGATACAAATACACATGACAACAAGACACTCCGCCATGTTTTATTGATATATTTCGTGTTGCCTCGGATTATAATATTGCAGAAAATGTGGACGACTTCTGTCAGCGGAAGAATTCATGTCGGTTCGATTACAAATATTATCGTCAACTTCCGAGATTGTGAACTCGGATATACTATGTTTAATATTTACTTTTCATGTGAGGAATTAAATTGATAATGAAGATGACAATTGATATTGAAAATGAAAGAAAGAAATAAATGATGACATGAAGTGATAATAGCATCGTCGATAACCGATGGTTAACCATGCTCCGATACTCTCTAATTATGATCAATGGATGTCGGAGCGTGATCAGTCGTTGCCGAGATATCAAGAGAATACAAATAAAAGTGATGATGTATAATAAGAACCAAATTGAAAATTAATATTTAAAAAATGGAAGATACATAAAATTATGCATATTGTCGATGAATGCTTTCGTGTGGCCTATAAGAGGCAGGAAGTACTTATCCGTCGCGAGCACTTCATTTCACCCCCGGTTTTCAGTGGGTCCGTGTTGCTAATCTTTTCAGATTTTTGTGTTGTCCTATTATGTGTCTTTGCATTCTGAGTTCCGTGTTGTGATGTCCGTTACGATTTTCGCATAACAACGACCTTCGGTTCGTTTTTACCACCAGTTGTTTGTATCGTCAACTTCCGAGATTGTGAACTCGGATATACTATGTATATTTACTTTTCATGTGAGGAATTAAATTGATATTGAAAATGAAAGAAAGAAATAAATGATGACATGAAGCGATAATAGCATCGTCGATAACCGATGGTTAACCATGCTCCGATACTCTCTAATGATAACCGATGGTTAACCCTGCTCCGATACTCTCTAATGATAACCGATGGTTAACCCTGCTCCGATACTCTCTAATTATAACCGATGGTTAACCATGTTCCGATACTCTCTAATGATAACCGATGGTTAACCATGCTCCGATACTCCCTAATGATAACCGATGGTTAACCTTGCTCCGATACTCTCTAATTATGATCAATGGATGTCGGAGCGTGATCAGTCGTTGCCAAGATATCAAGAGAATACAAATAAAAGTGATTATGGATAATAAAAACCAAATTGAAAATTAACATTTAAAAAATGGAAGATACATAAAATTATGCATATTGTCGATGAATGCTTTCATGTGGCCTATAAGAGGCAGAAAGTACATACCCGTCGCGAGCACTTCAGTTCACCCCCGGTTTTCAGTGGGTCCGTGTTGCTCATCTTTTCAGATTTTTGTGTGGTCCTATTATGGGTCTTTGCATTCTGAGTTCCGTGTTGTGATGTCCGTTACGATGTTCTCATAACAACGACCTTCGGTTCGTTTTTACCTCCAGTTGTTTGTAGACAGGGCTCATGTCATATTTACGTTATTTGTGTTTGTTTGCGCATAGCGGTGTCCAATACATACTTTGTTTTGTTTTTATTTGGTTTTGTTTTTCTTCCTCTTGTGTACTCTATGTTGCCAGTTTCTCTGGATTGTATATTTTTGATAGCTTCTTCGGTATTCTCTAACGTTTATTTCTATTTGATAATTTCTCGTCATATGACCGTAGACAATTATTGGTGAATTCAGTGACAACCCTAAGATTTCCCCCAGACTGTTAGACAACCACATTGTTTACACCGATAACTCATGTTATGCTCCAACATGTTCATTAAGAGTGTTACAATAGTATTGCTACCCTCGACAACCCCTCTGAAAAACGTCATAAATCCTCATGAAATGATGACATCCCTAATATCTGAACCAGGAGTCGTCTGCTTGTGGCAAGTCAGAAGTGAACTGCTTCCCCAGGTGCAAACACTGGTAGCGATAATTAATTATTGGTATCATTACAGTATATTTATTTTGTAGATATCATTTTCGGACAAGATTTTCTATCCCTCACTTTATCGATGTATTTCAACCAAATATTGCATGACCGCCTTCCACAAGTTGAAAATCATGGCAACAAATTGAAGATTATGGCAACAAGTTGAAGATTATGGAAACAAGTTAAAGATCATAGCAACAAGTTGAAGATTATGGCAACAAGTTGAAGATTATGGAAACTAGCTGTAGATTATGACAATAAGATGAGGAGTAGGGCAACAAGTTGAAGTGAATGGCAGCAAGTTGACGATTATGGCCACAAGTTGAAGGGTATGGCAACAAGCTGAAGTGAATGGCAGAAAGTTGACGATTATGGCAACAAGTTGAAGAGTATGGCAACAAGTTAAATATCAGATGCATTCAAGCATGAAAGCATAATATAACTATTTATTACATACTTAGTTAAAATAAAGGCATTTTTGTATGATTAATATGAGCGGAAGAAACCTGTCCATATTTCATACCCCGGGAAAATAACCGTTTATTGGATTACTACAATATCATTTCCATATCGAGGCCCATATTGGCCCGGGCCAATATGGGCCTCGACTTTGTCTCAGGCCAATATGGGTGTCTCTTTTCAAAATGTCGGAAGCATGTAATAAATAGTTCAATACATGGGCATTTCCATATTGACCTGGTTATCATCCCTCGAACCATATTGGGGGTCTCGGGTTGATAACCAGGCCAATATGGAAATGCCCATGTATTAATCTGTATTTAATAAATAGCTACGCCATCTGCGTATGATTCGCCTATATAAAATCACATGACTTTCGAACACCAAAGGTAGTTCACATAAATATTTAAAATTATAGATCCTTAATCCACCATTTCTAATAGACCAAGTTAACCTGCTGAATGTCAATTATCTATCACAAGTCTCTATACGTGGGAATTATTTTACGTGTGACAAAGTTATCTTTCCATAAAAAAAGAGGCTATATTATGTTAGTATAAGTATTGGGGGCATCACGGTGACATAGCTTTGATATGCGTGTGTGAGGTACGTGCTGAAAACAGACCGTGAATTCATTTTGGCAGAAATTACATCACAAGGCGAAAAAAGTTTGAAGATACCAAAGGGGTAATCAGAATCCGTAAATCGAAGGACAGACAACACAATGACCAAAAGAAAAAGGACAACGATCTACTAAATACTACACATAAAACTAAAGAGCAAGCAACACGAATAAAAAAAAACCTGGGGTGAACTCGGGTGTTCCGGTAGAGTAGGAAGCTCTTGCTCCAATAGTGCCTCCCATTGTGTTACTCTAGTCACAAACCCAGTGATAAGTCTTGAAAGAGGAAAGGATCGGGAAGCGTTTATGACAAATGGGACATATCCGTGATCACACAATGGGTATGTGGTGATATTATTTCTTGACCACATTAACTGGAATACATCATAAGTCATCCCTAGTAAACCAGATTCAGAATTGCTGACATATTCGACGACCATATCCTTAAACAAGTAATAGACAAACCCACCCGTCTATACCACATCGAAGCATCTCGAGTTCCGCAAGGGATTGTTGTTGAGCCCATAGTATTCCAGATGTACATAAACGACCTATCGGAGTACAATTTAATATTAGACTATGCTGGTGATGTCATCAAACAAAAGATAAAGTTGAGAGTTGTAAACTACAGTGAAGACTTGTAATGAGCAACAATATGGTAACAAGGTTGGTTAATGACAGTAGATTTTATGTCAACATCATATGTATTTAACATCAAATTATCTGATAAATTCAATAGAAAGTTTTTTTTCAAGATTCGCAATTTTTACATAGTGGGACAAATGACGTACTATCACTCTTCATTTCAAACATAGTAGCACTAATTTATACCTTTAGTTTGTATTATTTGATGTAATCTAACATATCTTATTAGAAACTAAGAAGACATTTTCTTCACAGACAGATTTGTATTTGTATGTAGACTGTAATATTGAAAATGGAAAACTTAAATTGAAAATAGCAAAAACTTATTCATCCATAGAATCAGGCCCTATGAGAGGGGGTTCAGCCGGTACATCGGTCCAGGGCCTGGAGAGTCAAGAAGGGGCCTGTGAATCTCTGAAGGGCCACATATCATTAGCCATTTTTTTTGTATTTTCACGTATTTTTAGTTTATTTAGAAAAATAATTATGGAAAATTCACATAGACTTCTGAATTATGTTTGTAACTGCTTTGAATAAAGAATATGTTATCTAGACATTCTGCTGCACGAGAAATAAAACATTCATGAAAGTTTACAAGTTGCTTAATTGGATCTCAATTCCTCAATTTTGAGAGAAGTCTCAGTCTGTCCCCGGGGCACCAAGGCAGTCTTGTCCGCCTTGTAAATTTTCTCTTGGAGGCCCTGCTTAGAATACACATTTAGGAAGCATATTAGCTGCGGGTCCGTAGCTCTTATGGTTTTTTTTAGTGACCATAGAGCTACGAATTTCACCCGTTTAAGAACTTGCAGAATTGCGACTGCAACTGAGGTCGGAACTTTCGGGTACTATAATGATTTAATTGTGATTGAGCCAGCTCTCGTCATTTTCGTAATTGACGAATGTATTTTAATTTTGACGATTATTTTTTAGAGTAATTCGCCACTTAAAAATGTTTGAAAACATAAAATTGATCATTAGTCTCTGACCTGACATGTTTATAACACACGCCAATTAAACAGAGTTAGCATATTTATAGATTAATGCATACCCTTTTCCATATCAGGACTGTTATCATCCCGAGAGACCGATATCGGCCAGAGGGCTTTAGCCCGAGGGTCGATATCGGTCGAGGGATGATAATAGTTCTGATATGAAAAAAATCATGCATTATTCTATTGATCACATATTTCAACATTCAAACGGCACCGGACATGACAAATAATTTTTTGGTTTTCATTTGTTAATGTCGGAATTAAATGAAAGAGAACAACGGCATAGCAGTTATCTCTACCAAATTACTGTAGGAATGTACATTTCACACACGTTTTGATAAATCTCCGACGATCTCCGGAAACTCCCGACAATTAATAAGGTAGTGCACAAAAGTTAGCGTGACGTCACAGTTGCTGATCATTTATAGCAACACGCGCTTTCACTTGTAAACAACACCACAAATGATTTAAGGAAAAGAAAAGCATAAATATATAGACGAAAACATGAGTTGATAGAAAGGTAAATATTTACAAATTGTACTATTTTGAAATTATTTGTAAATATAAGTTAATTTTCTTTTTGTCATTTATATCTTATATTTTTAATCATTATTTATTACTTTTAAAATGAACTATGCTTTAACATCTTAATCTTGATTTTCATTGTGACAAGTTAAAAATAAGTCAATTATATATTTATCTTTATGCACTTTACACATTTTTTAACTCTAATTTTTAAATAATTTATTTTTCAGATTAGAAGCATATGATAGGAACCAAGACTTTGGGAATCAGGATGAAGTTGGAGAGGAATACTCAATGGTACTATCAAGATTCTTCTCTTTATACGAATTTCAACAGTGAAACAGATTTTGTTGACCTTAAAATGGATAATATTGAGGTATACTTAAAACCAATGGAAATGACCATAGACTCGGATGCAAAAAATGTATACAAAGAAAACCTTTTAAAATATATTCGCCTAGCTAAATTTAACAATGATTTTTATGTAAAACCTGAATGTCGAGCTCAGATGAAGAGGGCAGTTACATATAAAGTAGACATTGCCATTGACGAACATGGCAGCATATATGAATGTCAATGTGAATGTGCTGTGGGGATGGGACCAAATGCACATTGCAAGCATGTGTGCTGTCTTCTGTTGGCCCTTCATAAATTTTTAATCAATGGTGAAATAATTACAGAAGAAACATGTACACAGAGATTACAGACAACAGTCTTCCTCTAACAGTTAAGAAGGGAAGTGAAGTTCAGTTTAACCCACGTCCAGCAAAATATAGAAACATTGCAAGTTACAATGACTATTTCCGCAACATTTGTTTAAATCACAAAGGTGTTTCAAAGTTTCCAATAGCTCAATTGTATCCACCTGTAAATATGTATGCAGTAGCTTCGGATCATGACTACCTCCAAGGGCACCCAGCAGAAAGGTGGCTAAACTATTCCAATATTTCACACATATCTGAAGATGAAGTAAAATATATTGAATCTCCAACAATCGGTCAATCAAAAAATAAAATGTGGAAACAGGAGAGATGACAAATTTTGGCCGTATATGCAAAGCAAAACAGAGAACATACTTCAGCAATTTAGCAGATTCATTAACTGTTTTCAAGGAAATTAAAACCCCTGTAATATTGCATGGACAACAATATGAATCAATTGCACTTGCCAAGTATGAGTCGGAAAATTGTCGTGGAACCAGACAATGTGGCATGTTTGTCAGTAAAAGTCACCCATTTATTGGGGCCACCACAGATGCAATCATAGATGATGAAGCTGTCCTTGAAATTAAATTGTCCTTTTGTTGTGAGAAATCAGATGATAAATACAAAATCAGTACCATTCTTAAATGTGGAGGACAGACACTTATTTCTTGACAACAACCATGACTATTTCTACCAAATACAGGGGCAATTCTTCTGTACTGGTGCAACTAGTTGTAACTTTGTGATATACACCTTGAAGGATTTCAAATGTATTCGTGTAAAATGTGATGACATAGTTATTAACAAAATGGTAAAAAAAATACAAGAATTTTATGAAAAATATTTTAAAAGTGGTGTTCTGCAGAGATTGTTTTACAATGAGCATAGCAAATAATCATTTGAATAAACTTCTTGGATTAAATACATGTATATACTAAATGTGGTTTAAAATAATAATTAATATGTAATCATATAAATGTGTCAAGTAGTTTTCATATATACTTTTGCTGTTTCTGGAATGATGCAAGTTTTGAAATTGCATAACATAAAACAGACAAATGTGATTTCACTTGCTAGTTTTGTTTCAGTAACATTTAAAGGTTCTTTTAGGACTTTGTATGTTTTGTTCAATCCTATTATTTTTTCTATATGAACTCTTTTACTTGAAATTGCACGATCTTTTAAAACAGTTTTGCCAGTCATTCCATTTTTTTTTCTGAAAAAAAGTTGGAATATTAATTGTTATATCATATGGTGCAAATAAATCTTGGACATTGAATCCCTTTTCTGTCATTATTGAGTCTCCTTTATCACATATAGTGAGTAAGTTACTTCGTTCACATATTTGTCTCACTTGTAGAACCACCATATGCTGGAGAAACATAATTTACTAATCCACCAGGAGTTGCACCCACTAACAGTTTGATAGTATTCCTGTTCTTATATGTTGAAAATGTGGCCTGTTGAGTAATAGGAGATTTTGGCTTCATCACAGGACATTCAGTTCCATCAATTATTATTCTTGTTGACGGAAATTTGGCTTTAAAATCACGAGGACTGAAAAATCTTACAATGTCTCGGTCAGGGAACATGTTCACTTCATGCTATTGTTTTGCCATACAATTTACCCAAGTTACCCAGATATTGACAACTGCTGTTTCAGAAATGTTAAACAAGCGGCTGAGCTCAAAGTTTGTCTTGTGTTGACGAATTTTGATCAGTGTTAAACATAACTGGTTTTCCACTGAAAGCTGCTCACTTCTGTAATACAGGTAGTTCAGTTCATAAGTAGCATTTCCTAAGGTTGCAAGAACAAATATGAAGACTTGATATGTTTGTAGTCCTGTATAAAACATAATCCCAGGCGGGTCATACATAAACTTTTCTACACAAAGTGATGGCCAAGTCGAAGTTTGTGTACTTGTATTATCCAAAGATGAAACGTTTACATTTACATTACATTCACTCATTTCTACATCTTCACATGGTTCAGCAGTATAAATTATTTCATTGCCAACATTATCATCATCAAATGGTAAGCTCAATGACATATTGTCACTGCTTTCAGAACTACTGTCAGAGTCCAAACTTTCTTTGGCTTCATTCCGTTTGGCCTGTGGCTAAGCTCTTTCATTTGAATTAGAAGTTGTAACCCAAGTTAAGACACTGGGAATAACATCTCGTTTCGATCTTTTGACAAGTGCAACAGTACCTGTTAAAGAGAAAATTTTTAATTTTTAACAGCAAATCATACAATGAAGATTTCACAGGTTAATGTAAAAAATAGGTTATTACTAGACATACAGGCATGAACTTTAAAAGGATATTTATTCCCTTAAAAAGTAATAAATGAATAAAATTAAAATTAAAAAAAAAATTGATTTGTTTTCTATACAAAAAAAATGTATTTTTAATATATGGATATATTTGATTCACTCACGCGTATGAACTAATGGGAAACCAAAGTCAATAATTTCCCCTGATAAGAATTCCAGGTGGCAGCACATCATATCACGGTCCTACACTGATTTCCTGTTGATAAGCAATTCACTAGATAACGTAGAAGAAATATAAACAATGCCATCAATTTGCTGTTCTGTACCTCATTGTTCCAATAGAGGAGGCCATGTATTTCCAAAAAATGAAAAATTTAAAAAGAAATGGAATAAGGCAATCAAAAGAAACATGGATAGAAATAAATACCTTGTTATTATAACTTTATTTAGTTGGAACTTCTTTGCTTACATATTTTGACATACTTGATGATTTTTTTCTTCATGGATTAAGTAATCATGTGTAACATTGTACTGATTAATTAATCTAATTAAGTAATACTACACTCAGCAGGGTATACACAATGTAATCTTGATAGATAAAAGTTACCTACCATATGTAGTTTCAGATATGTAATCTGATGGAAGGAAATGAAGTTTACACACAACATTTAATTTTGTTGGGTTCCAAAGCTGGTATTTATTTCTATCCATGTTTCTTTTGATTGCCTTAATCCATTTCTTTTTCAATTTTTCATTTTTTGGAAATGCATGGACTCCTCTATTGGAACAATGAGGTACAGAACAGCAAGTTGATGGCATTGTTTATATTTCTTCTGCGTTATCTAGTGAATTGCTTATCAACAGGAAATCAGTGTAGGACCGTGATACGTTGTGCTGCCACCTGGAATTCTTATCAGGGGAAATTATTAACTTTGGTTTCCCATTAGTTCATACGCGTGAGTGAAACAAATATATCCATATATTAAAAATACATTTTTTTGTATATCCTTTCAAATTAGAAGAAGGGGACTAAAACTTACAAAAGATTTAATACCGATAATCTGTCAAAGCGAGAGAGATCATATTTATTATATTCCAATTAAAATTAGATCTACACACTTGCTCCCTATTTACACACGCTGCGACAAAAAAAAACAATAGAAAATATGAAGCAAGTGCATAGAGCTAATTTTAATTAGATTGTAGTTTACTATGTCTTGTCATAAATACTTCGTTCTTTCTTCTCTTTTGGAAAGTTTTTCTAAGTTTTTTGGGGGCAGGAAATTTGTCATTCACTACAACGGGAATATCAGGAATAGCATCATCCTTCAATGTCGCTCTTGCTCCAGGATATCCAAGCTCGGCCAGTCTTGTTGGATCCCTACTATACTGGCTCTTTGTGAAATGCTTTCCGCATATTTTACTGTATTTTGAAGGAGTGAAATCATGACGTTTGCATTAATGTACCCATGCTTTAAACCTCGGTTGATCTTTTGGAAATCTAAATCAAGAGAAAGCTTTGTCGATTGAAGAATCACTTTTGCAACCCCAAGCAACGCAATAAGGCATTTGTACATCCAAAAATTATTTTAGCGTTTTACTATTACCACAGTTCGCAAATGGAGTGATTATATACTAGTATACCCTAAGAAACAATAACCGTGTAAATTTAATTAGAAACAGCCATAGACTTTATTTATCTATGATACAGTGTTTTGATTCACAGATTAGAGTACAGCAACTGTGACGTACACAGAATGTGAGCCTCGTCATCAAGAAAAAATATGCATACTGCGGTAAACAGATTTATCAGTGTTTACACACACTGTTATCAGACGCCACGAGGATAATTAGATACTGTAGAGTTCATACACAGAATTTATAAGTAATATTGATGCAGTATTTATCTGAAAAAGGTGTTTGATAATTTGATGTCCGGTGCTCTTTAATTAACCATTTGACTGCGCTAAGGACATATATGTCCCTTGTTGGTAGACTGCGCTAAATGTATATGTCCCTTGTTGGTAGACTGCGCTAGGGACATGTACATGTCCCTTGGGAAAGACTAATTTACGTTTATTTTCCTTAAGAAGAAGTTACGCAAATTATATGTATTCTATAATTAAATTGCACAATTTGAAGTTAGATACAGATATGGCACATATAGGGCATCTTTAAGATTAAAAAGAAACGATAAGTAACGTCACATTGCTGCTAAAATGGCGTCAAGGAATAAATGACGTCGCTCTGCTGAAAGAGCCATAACGTCAGGAATTATACCGCACACGAAGTTACGATTATACACGAAACGTCGCAGTCAAACGGTTGCAAAATTTACTTCACACACAAACACAACAAATTATGAATGATTGATATTGGTTGAGGGATGATAACAGTCCTGATATGGAAAAAGGCGTGCATTGTTCTATTTATAAAGAGCTCGAGGCTTGATATCATGTTATCAGTGTTTTGCCCCGATATCTGCACATGGGCTGTGGCACTTCGGTGTTAACGTATGGGCAAAATTGACGTTATTACTTATAAATATGTGATAAATTTAATTACGTAAACAAAATGATTAAAAATTTACAAAGGTATGATAATTACCCGAAGTTCAAGTCGATTTGTAATTTGGAATAATCGCCCTTTATGCGTATGGCACCCGCGTAGTTTTGCCACGTGCGTATTTACTGAAATCTATTGTACTCCTGAAATGTTTTGAAAGTGGTCTTCTTGAAAAGTAATCCATTTCGTTTGATAGAAACATGACAAATAAAAATGGCGTTATGGGAAGGGGGACGCAATCCACCATGATAAAGGAAATGCCCGAAGCTATTTTTAACCAGACATACTTTTGATTTATATTTCCTCATTTCTGTGACATGAAATCTTAGTTCACATATTTAATATATGCGAAGGTTGGACATTCAAAATTCGTTGAAATGCACGAGTACGCTTCAGATTTGTATCGATCCGCAATCTGATTAGTGGAGTACATTGATACCGTTCTGTTAGATAAATATTGTTTTTTGTACAATCTTCCATAGTTAATTATCTTTGAATATTTATATTTACATCCTTAAATGGGATAAATATAAATTTTTCTTAAATCAGCCTTTCGTTCCGACATCTTAGATTGCAAATGAAGCGACGCGAACAAAACAATATATATCTACGTTTCGATTCTGAGAATTTTACAGCTGAAAGTTTCAGTCTCAATAGACTTAGAATCATAGAAACTCATTTGTATATTAATTTATTGTGGTCAGTTGTCATATTTATTCGTTATGTATTGCGAATTCAATATATATACACTAATGAGATCTATTTTTAATGCGCAGTAATAAATGAGTGGCACGTGAGCCACATGAATTACAACATGAATTACAGTTCTAGAGCGTGATTGTAGCTATAGCGTGGGCTAAAAACGTAGATTTTTTTGGCTTGTGATAAAAACTTGGGAGTAAAAAAACACAGAGCTCCCACTCCCACTGTTATGTGTGTTCTGTTTCTAATATGCATTAAGTGTTATTCGTGAACAGTAAGAGCCAGTAGAAATGTTAAGAAGATATGATTTCGTGAGTATCCTTTGATTTTTTTTTCTTATGCTCTCGTTTGCTATCGATATATACCGTATACGGTATCGACAGGACTTGTTTTGTCTTTTCTTCTGCCAAAAAAAACCCATCTGTTTCCTGGTTTGCAATGTCAATCTGTTACCTAAATCACAATAATCACGATGGTTTGAAGTTTATTTTAGCGGATCATGACATGTAAAATCAGTATTGGTAAAAAGTGCATCAATATATTAGGTTAGATATGACAACTGGTTACTTCTTCCTCTTCTTCTTTAATCTGTATTGCCTTCCAAATATGGAACACCAAGATCCAGTGAATCTTGTAGATATATCACATTTGAGCGTAATCCACTATTTTCCCTCTCCAATCAATGCAATCAATAGCAGTCAATTGTATATTTTAATTCTCATTGTAATTGTTCTGCTCCTTTGGGGCGTCGTGATTGACAAAATACAAGTTGTTGTTGTATAATCTTATTTAGTTATTATGATATTAAAATGGATAGAAGGTAGCAACAACCAGGCTTTTCAAAATGTTTATAATATAATGAAATAAACCATACAAAGGCACATACATTATTTCCAGAAGCACACAACTCTTTTCCTTTTCAAGATATTTTTAACAATAAAAAAGTTATGCTCCTTTGAAAAATCTTTTTTTTTTTGCACATTAAAAGACTTCATTTTCACAAATGTTTGAAAAGCATGTTCCTACTCTGCCACATAGACAGTTGTACTGAATTGGGTAAAATATGCATATCAATATTCACTATTAGTCCTCAGCTTTTAAATTTAACCATTTGAAGTCTGAAAAATAAGATTAAAACCTTTTTCTTACAGTTCCCATTAAATCAAAAATTGAAAACTGAATTATCTCCCTTTACGAAAATGTAATTCTAGTAAAATTAGACAAATTGCTTGCTGCATTAACATGCTTTTTTTATTTTTTAACTTTATTTCCTAAAATAACAAACTTAGGGCTAATTATTATGCTTCAAGTTAATTATTTTTTAAATCTTTGCAAATAACCAATAATTGTGAAAATATTTAACCTGTCAAAATCAGGACATAATATTTCTTAGTCATCAGCTTTAACAATCATTGTAACATATATTTTAGGGAAGAAATGCTTCGTTCTACTTAAATTGTAGGCGAACAGTGCTCTCAATACATAAAAATCCAGCTCAAGATATTGAAAAATACCTCAAAAACTACACTAGAGTATAGCAAAATTGCAAACCGGAAGATGAAAATTATCTCCCTTTGATTACCATATTCCTTGCAACCATGTAATCGCTTAGACGAAACTCGTCATTTATCAACCAAGAACGGAATTAAAATCATGTTTTGATATAATTAATAGTTGACATACTTTAAAATCTATCAGAAAAATGCAATAAAGGGAATGTATTATGCGAAATTCAAGAATGAATAGGATTTTCATCGCTTCCCAGGTGCTTACATGTTTACTTTTGACTCATAGTTGTTGAAAGGGGCTTTACATCTTCCTTTGCATGAGATCTATCGATCTCGATCAAGTAACGTTTCAAGAAACTAAGATTTACAGTGCAATAAGCCGTACTTCCAAGCACCTATTTGAGAACCTGTTGGGAATAGGGTAATATTTGGTTATCTCCCCTACCGTGGTCGTCGCCATAAAAGGAGCGAGATCCTTCACTCCTCTTGCAATGTCACTTATTAAAACGGATAAAAGTAACGCAATAATTCACTTTGTACATATATTTACAGAGTTCGGTTGTATTTAAAATCTAAAATAATATTTACAACAGGATGGTCAAACCGGGTCTATCAACCAGAACCCCCATTTAGAGATTGTCACAGACTACAGCACTACATAGTCGAGTATATTAAAAGGTGAATAAGCAGACTACATCACTACATATTCGAGTATATTAAAATGTTCATAAGCTGGTGTAGACAGTTAATAAGCACTAAGTCACTTATAAATAAGGGTAATAACAAAATTACCGAACACAGAGCAATCTTCCAAAAGGGAATTAAAAACTCATAAATCAGTAAACAGACAAAATCAGTCAACAACCGGGAAACTGGAAAACCGCAATGGTCCTGACTTGGTACAGGCATTTCTAAAGAAATGGTGGATTGAATCAGATTTTACGGTGCCAACCTCTCGCTTCCATTACGGTTCAAAGGTCCCCGTTGTCACTAAAACAGCATTTACAACAATACTGCAAAAAACAGGCAAAATAGCAGTCAAACAGTACCAAACTCAGTATCTAATATATCTCGTGAAGTACATGCATACGCTGGTTTATGCAGTAATTAAGCACTAAGTCATTTCATGCAATAGTTACATCATCTAATAGGCAGAGTCTATGCACATGCATTGTATAGCATAAGTCTGTTGTTTTTCTCATTATGTCATCTACTTGTGAGCTATTAGTAAATAAAGTAGTTCTAAATAAAGTACAGTCTAGAATTAATTGGGTACTTGATTTCGGGTTGTTGAAATGACGATTCCGTGTTGCTTTATATGTGTATTCTACAACGGTTATCTTTAGTATTTGCATGTGTTCCCTTCGAATTTCATGTAATGCAGAGCACTGGGTTAGCATGTGTACAATATCTTCATTACCTATACAGCACAGTACGCAGTCAACTTGAACGTTCCCATTTGACAATTTATGTTTATCTTTTTGTAATAGATAGACTCCTGTTAGCATTCTACATTTGACTATTCTTTTCTTCACATCAGATATCGTTGAATAGAGTGAAGTCCATAGTTTATGTATGGAGCCTACTTTCAGGTCCTCCTTATATACAAATCTGAGTGATGACTTGCCAAATTTTAAGTCTTTCAATTTGCATGTCCAGAAATTTTGCACAGCTTTTTCAGGGACAGAAATTAACAGGAGCCCAGTCGCCCATGGGCCCTAGATTTTGGTCTGGGCTACTAAACTTTTACCTATAATTTAGTTAAGCATCATACATGCATAAACATTTTTTATCAAAGGTCTTTTTCTGGGCTACCAGCTTGAACTTCCCTATTTCTATCCCTGTTTTTTTTTGCATTTGAATTTCCACGATAATTTGGTGGGAGGATTTGCAATCAGCTCCTGTATACAGGATAGATTATATAGATCCAGGATCTTTGAAATTTGACAGAAAAAATTATGTATGTTGGACATAGGTTATAGGTTACAGGGCCGTATTATAAGCCTGCACACTTAACGATTCAGAGGACGATTAAATTGTGAAAAAATGTTTCTCTGACTCTATGTAAATTTTGGTATTAAATGAAAGATGATTCACTCTTCTTTTCGTATATGTAAAACGGAAGTATTTCTACTTTACACTCATTCTCAGCAAATCGGGATAATTAGTAAAAAAAAACATACTGAGCTAGGGAACCTTTTTTCGATAAACAGATACGTTACAGTCATGCATTTTTAGCTCACCTGGTCAAAGGCCATGTGAGCTTTTGCCATCAGGTTTCGTTCGTCGTCTGTCGTCGTCTGTCGTCTGTCGTTAGCTTTTCACATTTTAATCTTCTCCCCAGAAACCACTGAACCAATTTAGACAAAACTTTGCTGGAATGGTCCTTGGATGACCCCCTTTCATAATTGTGTCCGATAGCCACACCCGCCATCCAAGTCGACCGCTGTTACTAACAGTAGAAATTTTTCAAATGGCCACAACTGCTCTATTTAAANTTTCTATCCCTGTTTTTTTGCATTTGAATTTCCACGATAATTTGGTGGGAGGATTTGCAATCAGCTCCTGTATACAGGGTAAATTATATAGATCCAGGATCCTTGAAATTTGACAGAAAAAATTATGTATGTTGGACATAGGTTATAGGTTACAGGGCCGTATTATAAGCCTGCACACTTAACGATTCCGAGGACGATTAAATTGTGAAAAAATGTTTCTCAGACTCTATGTAAATTTTGGTATTAAATAAAAGATGAATCACTCTTCTTTTCGTATATGTAAAACGGGAGTACTTCTACTTTACATTCATTCTCAGCAAATCGGGATAATTAGTAAAAAAAAAACATACTTTGAAAAAAAAATGTGCAATCCGACAAATATTTTATACATATATGATGCAAAAGGAACCTAAGTTGTTGATCTTAACTCTGCCTGTAAAACAAGTACCACCATTCAGAGCTAGCAGAGCTAGGGGTCCCCTTTTTCGATAAAACAGATACGTTGCAGTCCTACATTTTTAGCTCACCTGGTCAAAGGCCACGTGAACTTTTGCCATCAGGTTTCGGCCGTCGTCTGTCGTCGTCTGTCGTCTGTCGTTAGCTTTTCACATTTTAATCTTCTCCCCAGAAACCACTGAACCAATTTAGACAAAACTTTGCTGGAATGGTCCATGGATGACCCCCTTTCATAATTGTGTCCGATAGCCACACCCTCCATCCAAGTTGACCGCCGTTACTAAAAATAGAAATTTTTCAAATGGCCACAACTGCTCTATTTAAAAGTAAGGTAAAGGTAAAATATATTTAGGTTTAAAAATTTCAACATTATACACAAGTGTTTAAAAATTTCTCGTTAAGTTAAAAATAAAACATAAAACTGCCATCTTTAACTGAAACTTCAATCCACTAATTGTAGCTGCTGAGAACTTTCTCACCAAGGATAGCCCATGAAAGCCATTCAGCTTATTTCCAATGGGGTCCTTTATAAGTATCAGCTTAAAGTTCAAGTGGACATTAAAAGATCAACATGAGCGGGTAGAGGGATTACTTAATTTTAAAATAAGTACATTATCTATGAAAATATATATGTATATATAAATGTCATTATCATGATATGACACGTCTTTCCCGTTCCTCACTGGTATTTATCAGGTGGCACTTCACTTCTTTTTTAAATCTTTGCAAATCATTGATGGATTTGATCGAATCGGGTAGAGAATTCCAATCATGGATTCCATTGTAGTAAAACGTTGTTGATTCGATGCCTTTAATTTTTGGTGTAACATAATTAATCTGACTTGATCTAGTATTATGGGCATGATGTTCATTAATTTTGATGAAATTATTTTTCAAATAAGAAGGACATGTATCATAATAGATTTTATGAGCATGGTTCAATCGAAGCTGTTTTACTCTGTTTTCAATATTTAAAAATCCTAGACTAGATAATTCAGCTTGCTTTATACTAGTTCTTGGGCCCATGCTTTTGATGAATCTAACTGTTTTGTTTTGTGCCACTTGCAGTTTGTTTTTTAAAGCACGAGTTATACCAGCGTACCAGGAGGAACAAGAATAATCAAAATGACATTGAATAAGTGCCATACTTAAAGTTTTCCGCGTTTCGGCAGATAGACAATTTGCCTTTCTATACATAAACCTCAACCGGGAATTAACCTTTTTAATAA
>MJUT01018475.1:230502-242650 GCA_002080005.1 Gigantidas platifrons | reverse complement strand
AAATCAGGATTCAGCCATACCTACATGTACATATTAAGATGCAGTAAACACTGAAACATAATTTTGAGATCATGGAGATAATTTAATTCAATTGTTAATAAAGAATTTGAAAGTGAAGTTGTTTCTTTTTCAGTACATTGTTAAATGACATGATATGTGTATAACAGTGCCCAGAATTGTGTGGAGACAATATTGTAGTATTATTGGTACTTGTAAATATATGCCACATTATGACACAAATGTATTGTGTGTTATGCACTACATACTTTTGATCCATCACTTGTCCATTGGAGGTTAGGTGTTTAACACCACTTTCAAAACTATTTCAGTTGCTACTTTTGTGGCGGAAATTGGAGAACCCAGAGAAATCCACAGACCTGTCGGAAGTCACTGACAAACTTTATCACATAATGTTTAATCGAGTACACCTCGCCATGAATGGGGTTGAAACTCACAACTTAAGTGGTGACAGGAAACGATTGTACAGGTATTTGTAAATTCAACTACCATACGACCACGACGGCTCAAGTTCAGTTAAGATGAAAGGTAATTGTTTTATTGATATTGATGGATTTTATGATTATCACTGTTTATAGACTTTCTTTTCATATCAATCAATGAAAATAATTGGTTTGCTGAAAGTATGTTTTTTAATGTGTCAAAGGAATCCATATGAATATGCGTGCCTTGTGAATGTGAAAAGTTGGACCATATCCAGCAAATTTGGTTGAAATGAATGGTTGATTGATTATGTTTTTAATGTCAAGTAAGCAGTATTTCAACGAAATACATTTTTTTATATTTTCATGATGAGAATTAAGTTTACAATCAATAATTGATGGTTGAAAGGTCGCATTTGGATAATGGCCGTGAAGGGAAAAAGAAGTAGATAATCATGAAAAGAAAGTTAAACCAGTAATGGTCAACAATTCCACCAATATCAATCGCTGAACACAAAAAGGGGAGACAACACCATCTGATGTTGGAAATGCCAGTCATGGCTTGGGACAGGATAAATGGATAGGGACAGAAAAAATGCATTGCAACAGGGTACACCAATGACCACTCCAAACAATTGATGCTTGTTGTTGTTAATATGACATTCTCCATATACAAGGAACTTGTTTATGTTCCATCACAAGGAAGCCAGAATGTGCTTTGAGTTTTAACATGGGTTGGCGGATATTAGTAGATTTTATCCGCCAACCCATGTTAAAGCTCAAAACTCGCCTCTGGCTAAGGATAAAATACTATTGTCCGCCAACCCATGTTAAAACTCAAAACACATTCTGGCTTCCATGAATAATTATTTCGATTCTGATATGTCTAAGAGTACACTTACGGTAGTATATTTTGATTGGAAGACGGTTATTTATATTTACGCTTACGGAATATCTCGCACACAATTTATGCTGCCAAATTCGAGCAGACGATAATTCAACAACATCTACATTTACCACGGGAAAGTCGGTCACATGTACCTGTGCATGTGCTGATGAGATTATAACCAATCGGTAAATCGCTCGTTTGTTCACAATGCGAAAGCAGGACCTCATGTTAGAATTAAAACTAGGTGTTTGTTCGATTTATTTTTGTGATATATTAGACCTTACTATGCAAAAAAGTATCCAACAAACATCTCATTGCAATTACGGTATTGTGACAGAAATATGGCAACTGTTGAAAATTACCCTATTTATTAATTTAAAAACACACTTTCTCTGTTAAAATATTTTTGGATTTTCATCAAACTTATGACACTAATAATGTTTTCTGTAGCTTTTAATGGAAATAATACAATAATTTTTTTGTGGAAATAATTGCTTGCAAGTATTAAAACAAATATTAGCTATTGCTATCACCTAGCATCCATCTGTGGTTTAAATGCGTACTAACTGCATTACATGTAAACTGTATGATTCTGTTTGAGAAAGGCCTTTAACTAGAACAGGAAAAAAGTACACTTTCAAGAGTGAAATATTGTTGTAATAAACGATCGTGAACGTTATGTAATAAAGGATCGTGAACATGATGAAAAAGATTTCTAGGTATATTTTAAATGAGGTTGAAACAAGTCACCATTTGATATCAATCCGATTGTATTTCATTTTGACGATTTTAATTACAGAAGACGGATCACAACCATATTTTATTTAATAATTGCCAAAACGGCCAAGTGATGTATTATCATATAATGTCCGTCGTCTGTTATCCATAACTTTTCATATTAATATTTAATCTTTTTCTTAGAAACTGCAAAACCAAATGCTTTATCTATTTTACGTTATCATGTTTTGGGTCTGTTTTGTAGCGCGTGCATATATAGTACATGTTTATACAAATCGCAGATGGATCAACGCTTACCTCGCCATGACCAGACCCAACGGGTCATGTAAAGTATTATCATCACATTGCGTCCCACATGGTCTGTAAATCTTTAACATTAACATTGGAGGGATGTAAGAGTGGTGTGTATTCCGTGAAGTCTTAACGCATGGGCACGCTGGGCAGTTGACCGGGGGTCCACGAGCATAGGGCCCCATGCTTATCTACGTATGTTTTGTACTGTATATTTTTCTAATGTTTAAATACTGACTTTGTTGGAAATACCAATACAATATATTCATTTTATATACATTCAGGCGCGGATCCAGGTGGGGGCGCACCCGGCGCGCGCCCCTAAAAAAGGATTGGCGTGACTGGTCTGACAATCACTCAAGATATGTTAAATACGTGATATTAACACTTTGTTCTTTAGACTCATCTCTCCTTTGCAATTTATATAACAATCTGTATGTGTTCTGTTTATATGTGCATAATATAATTTCGGTTTGGTCATTTTTTGCATTTTTTTATCTCGTGATCTATTTGTTTGTACATGTTATATATAAATCTTCCATAGGATTACCAATTATTGATCAATTTTAAAGCAGACGTCACAGTTTCCTGAAAGCCATGCATGCGGCGTAAGTCGAGAATATTTTTCACCTGTTATTTTCCATTCTGTTTGAGATATGTCCGTTTCCCCCTTCTAATACTATTTCAAACATACGAATTAATTCTTTCTCTTTTGAGCGAAGGGATATAGGGTAATGTGCATTGAACAAAATCACACATATTTCCCTGGAACAAGCAAAAGCCTTTGATGTTTGTTCTTCATGTTGAAGTCGTAACAAGGCTTTACGTTTTGAGTAAAATATCATACTTCATTGTACGTACCTTCGATGTGAAGCATCATGCCGCACATGGTACAATTTTAATCAATTTTGGTTCAGAAAAGAGGTCCTATATTTTCTATTTCCCAGGAGCTTACGGGGGCTTCTGTCCCGCTCCCCCCATCGGGAGCTGCCCTGGACCCGCAGTGGACCTATGCGTTGACCCCTCGCAATGAAGTGCGCCCCCTAGCGTAAAATCCTAGAGAAAGAAGTGTTTATTGAAGATACACTGTTTGATCAAGTGTTAGGTTTATTTTATTTAACGCCACTTTCAACAATATTTCAGCTATGTTGTGGTGGTTAGTTTTATTTGTGAAGTGAATGATTATAATAAAAGCGTAGATATCTAATTTAATGCGCAGAACGCTTTTCTGGAATAATCTTCATAAGGTACGCTCTAAGCTAAAAGACCGAAAGCCAAAAAAGTATTTCGGGGCAAGAACCGCATTGGCAATTAACTATAGTGTATAAAAGGTGGGTGTTAAACAGGTGATAGTCATTACTACTGTGAAGTGCCGCTATGCTAAGATTGGACCCAGCTACACGTAACAGCGTCATCGGCCGACTTCAGACTGGAAAATCGTAAAATGAAGGCTCCCTACAATTCAACGTTCACCAGAGCACAATTTCACGCCTATTGCAGATATTAAATCAAACTGAATCAGCTCAAGATCGCCATAGAGATAGTAGACCACGCATCAACAATCCAGCCCAAGGTCGGTATATCCGGGTGTTCTACGTAATCTAATGGTCACTGCTACAACCACTGCTGCTGGTATCCTCGGTTTACGGAGAATTCCCACCCACACAGTCCGTAATAGGCCAATGCGACCTTATGTTGGACCAGTTTGTATCCAGGTACACAGACGTGCACATGTTCGCTGGTTTCATATATTGAGGGTTTGGACAGAGAAACTGCTGCCTAATTTGGTTCAGATGTGATGAACGAATCCGCGTATACATGCGTCGAAATGAACGTTTCGTAGCAGTCTACATACAGGGAGTTGACAGGTTTGGCGATAGAAACGTCATGATGTGGGAAGCAATATCCTACCACCGCAGATTATAATCAATTCCAAAATGTGCAAAATGTCAATTCTTCAGATTTATTTGGTAGTGTTTCGTACACTTGTTGTCAATTTTTATCAAATTAATTGATGGTGGTATCCTCATGGTACTCCTGTTTCCTCTATCATTAAAACTTACCACCTCGATATAGCTGAAATATTGTTGAAAGTGGCATTAAACACCATGCAAGTATAACCTGTTCAACAATTTCAAATATTCCTTATAATTTAATTTTTACAACAAAATTTAATAATTCCTCGATTTTAATTACGGTTATTTCATGTGACTATTTGAATTTGTCGTTGGCAAATGAATACGTTGGTGACATCATAACACCAACCCAGGTTATCGAGTATAACAAAATTTTCTCCAGCCGGATTAGCCAATCAGATTGAAATATTCAAATCAAATTAAACTATTATTTAATAATATTTGATTATCATCATATATACATACATGTATATTATTGAGTACATACATGCATAAGTAACTTTACTGGTAGATTATGGCAATGCATTATCTATTAAATACTTGTACTTAGTGCACAATTTCTCCGAGTGGTAAAACACTCCTGTGACCGGAAGTTCAAGGTTAATGGATCTTCAATTTAAATACTATTGAAAATGTAAATTTTCTGCATTGTACAAAGTCACTAGGAAGTAAGAAAAATCACAGGTAATAATCTACATCGATGACAGTTTAGGAATGTACGTCATTTATGTGTGTTTTCATTAATACAGTGAAATGGTCAGTTGTTTTTATCTTAACTTGATTTAAGCTCCGACATTATTGCCGCAGAATTCAGAATTGTTGTGTAATAACATCTTTTTGACACTTTGTTCTTTAATAAATGACAATTTATTATATTGAAAAGGGGCAACTTTTGTGAGTACTTTCGCTTTTATTGTTAATATTGCTTTTGAATTCAAAAACATTTTGTATGGCGGGTGTCTTCCAAAAAGCAGAAGAACCCAGAATCATTGTGATAACATCTTTGCGACACTTTGTTCTTGTCTATAAGAGATATTTGATTAAATTGAAAAGTGGAGCAGGAACTGCTTACCCTTCCGGAGCACCTTAGTTGACCCCCGGTTTTTTAGTGAGGTTCGTGTTACTCGATCTTTAGTTTTATGTGTATGTTTTGTTGGTCGTTTTTTTGTCATTTTGTACTTATTCTTTTGGCCATTGTGTTGTCTGGTCTTCTTCGATATACGATTCTGATTACCTCTTTGGTATCTTCAAACTCTTTTTGTGTCTAAGAGTAATGCTGGATGGTCTTTCATGTTCATGTTCATTTACATCAATATCCTTTATTACTAGTAGATAAAGGTAAAACACTGCATTGTATCATTGTAATCTGCATTTTTCTGACCATGTCTTACTGGTGAGTATTTTAATTTGTATCGAAATATTTGAAATTGACTTTACAGTAGATTGTATCTGGAAGACGCCTTTCTGTATGTTGAAGTAAGAAGTGTTTGAAGATCTCTGCATTTGTTGTGGTAGTCAAAGGCATTTTGACATAGGCACATCACTATTACCCTCCGCGATTTATTATTTGTAACTTTGTTTTCACAATGAATATAGCTAAGATAATTCTCACGTTACAATCAACAGAAATTCAATCGATTTTCAACATTTATAACGCCACGATATAGCTGAAATATTGTTAAAGTTGGCGTTAAACACCAATCAATCAATAAATATTAATAAATATCACAATTGAATTTGTCTTTAACAGGATCAGTGAGCTTAAGGATGGATGATTACGAGAATTATGGTGCCACGGTGTCGTCCGATACATTAACATCAACAACATCATCAACACCAACATCCAGGACCGGAAACACGTCACATCTTTCAGCTTCCGGTATATCAAAGATAGACAGAAAATACGTACCCAACAACGTGACGTTCGGAAAACCTTCAAAATTAGTAGTATGTACAAAATGGGTTGCTACAATTATTTTTGGAGGCATATTCTTATTTTGTTTGGTAGCAAGTAAATTGAGTTTCATAGGACTTGCAGCAAAACTGAACAAAACCGGAAACTGTTTTAGTAACCAAGGTGACGCGAGCGATATGTCTGGGAAGGAATGCTGCACGAGCTTTACCCTGATCTTATTGATCTTACTTATTCCCAATGTGTTAAATTGTCTACGATTTTTGTGGACTAGTATGTTTCGAAAAGACAGGAAATGGCCAACAAAACGGAAAGTCATTTTGGTAAGTATCATTGCAAAATACATAATTCTTAATACTTTTGAGTATTTATTAAATAACATTGTGCATGTTAAGAGCTAATCCCCCATCCATTTGCATAATTTATCAGTCCTGTGTAAGCAATATCTCTTAAATTAAAACCTTATGAACCACAAGCAATATATCCTTAATAAAGACCTTCTTAACTGGAAGATAGTGCAAATCTCTACAAAATCATGCCTATATAACAAAAGCAATATGTTATTATGCCTCACCTTAGACGACTTTGGTTGCATAAAAGACTTGTTAATATAATTTGATTTAATGAAATGCAACAAAGGTTGGGAGATACCAAAGGGATAATCAGAAGCCGTTATTCAAAGAAACAGAGACAATGCAACGGCCAAAGAGAAAAAAAAACAAAAAGAAAAAGAATTGTCGACAAATTTAGCTGCTCTGAAAGGAAAATCAGTTCCTGCTGTACTAGTGGCACTCGTCATGAAAATCCATAATCATACTAAATATTAATTCAGCATTACTGGTGTGGTACAAATTGCTATTGCCTTTATTGTTTAATCTAACCATGCCACCTACCGAGGATATATTCCTAACATAAGAAACTTAACTTTTCACAATTTATTTAATCTTGTGTTGCCATGACTACTCAACACAAAACTGGGAATAACATAAAAACGTAGATATCTAGATGCTAGATAAAATGAATTTGAATGTTGGTGTTTAACGCCTCTGTCAGCAATATTTCAGCTATATCATGGCGACTAGATAAAATGAAAAAGTAAAATATCACACCGGGAGAACAGTGCTTAAATCCAAAAAATCATAGAACTAGAGACAATATAGATACCACTAATACAGGTATACATGGTTGCTGGATTTCCTGGCTTGGTCAAGCACTTCAATAAAGAGTGACGGTGATAAGCTAGTTTTATGTGCCTAACCCTCCATCAAAACATCATCATATTATAATAAATAAAAACGTCATCTACAAAGACAGCATATCTTTATAGTGACATAGTATGTTCAGTATGTGTCATGAAAGTAGTAAGTTAGCGATAGTTTTCAAACATTTTTCAAACATTTTGCGCACTCGACTCGCATCCACAAGTGATAAAGTTTACTAGTTGCTTGCCCAAGGTAGGTGGTTCTCTCCGGGTACTCCGGCTTCTTCCACCGCTAAAACTGGTCGCCATGATATAGCTGAAATATTGCTAAAAGTGGCGTTAAAACACCAAAAATCAATGAATCAATCAAACAAACATCTTGCAGTATGAAATACCTTCTATATTTTACTTTGTGAATCCATATGTATTCATGTAGAAATAAAAGGAAAAACAAAAAAAATACAAAACTGTCGTAACAGTTCCAAACTCCAATAGCAAAATTATGGAAAGAGGCACAATTGATATCTATAACACACAAATACATGACCGCTCACATAACACACAAATACATGACCGCTCACATAACACACAAATACATGACCGCTCACATAACACACAAATACATGACAGCTCACATAACACACAAACACATGACCGCTCACTTTCCTGGCTTGGTACAGACACTTCAATAGATAGTTGTGTCCAAACCTTCCCTAAAATATCAACATCTCATAATAAATAAAAATGTCATCTACAAAGACAGCATATATTTATAGTAACATAGTATGTTCAGTATGTCAGCGGTTAGAATAGTGGAGCAGGAACTGCTTACCCTTCCGGAGCACATGAGTTCACCCCAGGTTTTTTTGTGGGTTTCGTGTTACTCGATCTTTACTTCTATATGTATATTTTGTAGATCATTGTTTCTCCTTTTTTACTTTTTCTGTTGGCCATTGTGTTGTCTGTTCTGATTGCCCCTTTGGTATCTTCAAACTCTTCTTAATGGGTAACGAAAACCTCATTGTGAAATGATGTGGAAAGTAATCAACATTCTCCGACAGTTTTGCAATATCGCTGCAAATAACGTCATCGATAGGTTAAATCGGTGAGGTCATAATTCGGAATGAGTGAACAATTAATTATTGTTTAACACCAAGTGTGCAATTTTTCTGCTAATAAATGGCGATAACAAGTGACATTCCATGAGATGGTGATGGCATCAGCTCTGCACTAAACCTCTCTCACTGAAACAACAGTCCGCAGATAGACAGACATGTCGCTTCACTTGAACGCATTAATCTCATGCCGAACAAATCAGTCCTACTCTTACTCATTAATGCTGCTGATAGACAGCATATACAGACACTGGATCGTTTAACTTAACAGATATTTCGTATCGTTTGCGTTTTTCGTTCGTTTCGTTTGCGTGTATCGTTCCTTCGATTTTCGTTTTCCGTTCGTTTGCGTTTCGTGCGTGTAATTTATTCTTTCGTTTCGTGTATCGTTCGCCAGTTTAATTGGACTAATACACGAAACGAAATACGAACGAACGATACACGAAAAGAAGGATGCACGATACACGAAAAGAACGCACGCTACGAATTCCAGTTTAAAATAATTACTACAATTTCAATCTTACTATTATTAAAAAAATTGTAATTAAAGTGTAAACAAATTTTACATATACAAACATGTATTTCCTTTATGTACATGTACCAGTAATTTTGTACAATAAGGGAAAAACATATTTAATAAATGCATTTTTTCTATAGGACAAATAAACAAGAAATCATCTACATGTATGTAAACAAACGCCTCTGGCAGTTTCACCTGGGAAATACATGCACTGCAGGTGTGAAATGTCAACTCTTACATTTGTAATTTCATTCTAATTAACAATTATATGACCTTTTGAAGCCACACGCCTCTCTGACAGCTTAACCGAGAAAATAACTGATACACCTACATTTGTATGTCTGGTTGGAATTGTCAATTCAGAATCCGAATAATTATAAATATTAATTCTGTAAAATTAAATAGTTATATAAATATAAATTCTGTATAATTATATAATTAAATAAATATAAATTTTGCTTAATTATATAAATAGAAAGTCATATTTGGAAGTCAAATATATGAGATTTAAAATTTAATAATAAATATAATTATTAAACACATTGGTAATATAAACTATTTAATAGAATTATTTTATCCTATTACTTTACCGACTAATTTATCATTTATATAAATAACTTGCTTATAAAATATAAGATTACAGAAGTTAATCACATCAATTTGCACAAAAGTCATTCAAATAATAACACGATACTATTCGTGTATCGTGCGTTCGTTTCGTGTATCGTGTGTTCACTTCGTGTATCGTGCGTTCGTTTCGTGTATCGTGCGTTTGTTTCGTGTATCGTGCGTTCGTTTCGTATATCGTGCGTTTTTCGTGTCGTTCGTGTGAAGCGTTTGTTCGTTTTCCGTTCGTTTCGTTTGCGTTTTTCGTTCGTTTGCGTTTCGTGCATAGTGTAAACTTATACGATCCAGGGTCTGTACCAGTTTCATAGTCTTTGGTTTGACTCGTCCGTGGCTTGAACACACAATCTACCACACTCGATGTGATCGAGATATCCATTACAACATTGATATGGTTTGATATGAGTTTGTGAGTTAGTTCAATTAGTTCACGGATCTTCATTATTGTTTATTTTACCTATTGTGGATCTGTATTTTTATTATTGTTTCATATCATTTCTTTCAGTGTATTGGTATAAGTTTCCTAGAGTCATTTGGACTTTGTCTTTTTGCCTTGAAAATTTTAAAAATAGAACAGTCTGCTGTTGTAGCACTCTTAATGGATTGTGTATTCTTAGGTCATATTTATGTAACAGTTATTGGATATTGCCGACGTACAAATGAAGTACACCCGAAAAGGAAGATCAGTTTCGGCATATCTGCCGTTACAGTTGTTGGAGGTTTTGGATTAACTGTGTTTGTGAGTTACAGTAAGTTGAATGATAGCAAGTCCATATCAACATCAGACTTATGGCATGTTTTCGTTGCAATTGCTTGTCTTTCTCTTTCTTGGTTACCATGGTTACGTAAGAAAACTATTTTGGTGATTCAACGGTATGATCGACCGGAAGCGGAAGTAGTAGATATTTCACAAAATACACAGAGTCAAAATACGGAGAAGATGTCGTCTGTTGTTCCCGGAGTTAGTAGTGTAGCAAATAGTGATAGTTCTGATAATGATGACGATGCTGACGATTATATAGATTCTAGTGAAAAATATACGCACAAACTGATGATAATTTCGTCATTCACAAAAATAATATCAATTGTCATTTCGTCATTCATCTTACAAGACGTTATTGGCGGGTCTATGTCACAGACAATAAATCAAATTTCGGACGGGTGGAGACTTAATTTACAAATGGAAACAAATCCAGGAAGGCAGACATATTATTTTATATTTAGCACATTTACCAGTTTCATCGGTTACGTCATCGCCTTGTATGCTTTGCGAACCAAAATGAGTGTCGGTAGCTTCGCTATACCACTACTGCTTACAACGCCTGTGACGTTCTTGATGTTATACATTCCTGATGTATGTCAAAGTATATTCTTTGTAAATGCTGCCACGCCTTACAGTAAAACAATATGCTATAATTCATTTAATGATTTAGAATTTTTACTACCGGCTCTCGTATTACTGTGGTTAGCGCAAGTTTTATCAACGGGAATATATGCCATTCGGACTTCAACATTTGTATTACAGAAAGAAGTAAAGGTTGGTAAAATTTTTAAAGTATATGATAATTATATGTATGTACTAGATGATACTCCGAAAGGGCGTAATCCTAAAAAAATATATGTATGTACATTGTGCAAGATGGTACCCCTAAGGCCATAATCCTATAAAACGATAGGTACTCAAAAGGCCGTAACCCGAAATTATATATTTTATGTACAAAGATGTATGTATAAACTAGATGGTACCACGAAAGGACATAAAGGACAAAATGTATACACCAGATGGTATTGCCCAAGAAAATAATTTGAAAAAAATAAATGTTTGTCCTTAGTAGCACTCTAAAAGGTCATAATTTAAAAAATATATATGTTTGTCCTTAGTAGCACTCTAAAAGGTCATAATTTAAAAAATATATATGCTTGTCCTTAGTAGCACACTAAAAGGTCATAATTAAAAAAAATATATGCTTGTCCTTAGTAGCACTCTAAAAGATCATAATTTTTTTTTTAAATGCTTGTCCTTATTAGCACTCTAAAAAGTCATAATTTAAAACAATATATGCTTGTACTTAGTAGCATTCTCAAAGGTCATAGTTTACAAAATATACATATGCTTGTCCTTAGTAGTACTCTCAAAGGTCATAATTAATTTAAAAAAAATATGCTTGTCCTTAGTAGCAATATAAAAGATCATAATTAAAAAATTATATGCTTGTCCTTAGTAGCACTCTCAAAGGTCATAATTAATATATATATACAAAATAAATGTATATGCTTGTCCTTAGTAGCACTCTCAAAGGTCATAATTAAACAAATTTGCTTGTCCTTAGTAGCACTCTAAAAGGTCATAGTTAAATATATATATATATGCTAGTCCTTAGTAGCACTCTAAAAGGTCATAATGAAAAAAATATATATGCTTGTCCTTAGTAGCACTCTAAAAGGTCATAATTTAACAAATATATATGCTTGTCCATAATAGCACTCTCAAAGGTCATAATT
>MJUT01018475.1:160114-206970 GCA_002080005.1 Gigantidas platifrons | reverse complement strand
AATAATCTACAGTACTAGAATTTCTACATGTTAATCTACCAATACCTTTGTCATCACCAATTCGACTATTTACAATAAACAACTGGTTTGCTTTACAAAAATTAAGCAACATATTTCCATATTTATTTTTAGTTTGATCAATATTTTTACGTTTTAGTGGTATATTTAGGTTTTCTAAAATACCAGCATGATTTTCGATTGCAGAGACGTTTGTTTATTGTGCAAAAAACTAACCTATGATCGTTTTTTTTTATATAAAAAAAACAAATATGTATTCGGACAATTAATTATGATTCTTTAAATAAGAACACAATTTCATTAAAACTCCATATCACAACAGGAAAAAAAAATCATAATCGTAGAGTTCAACTTTTTTTGCAACCTTCTTTGTACAGTTAAATGGGTTTTGTGTGAACGATATCCTTACCTGGAATTTTAACTGTACAGAAGTGTTTGCAAAACTGACGGGTTTCCACGCAATGAGTGTATGCTAAACAATGAAGTCTGACATGTGGGCCCTTCGGTGAACTACTTGGTTTTGTTAGTTTTCCTTTTTTTAAATTGTACAACAGCATAAACCTACCTCGAGGCGATGTTCAAGTATCCGTGCGTGTGACGTAGCAAACCACCCGTGACACTTAATTGTTTTCTTAAAGCGTAAGATTTCTTTATTTTCATGCAAAACAAGTTCGGAACGAGATATATAAGAGAACAAAATCTGAAAGACAGGCACTCTTCTTCGCATTTTTCTTTTTATAAATTGGTCTCATCCCCGTTTTCTTTACACATTTTAAACTTCAAAGTTTATTAATATATCAAATATCAGTTGGTAAGATTTTTACGAAATCTTAGCCAGTAAGGTGTTGTTCCCTTATTTGGCTCCTTTCCGAAATTACACAGAAAAAATTACAGGCAGAAAAGACATTTTACAAATAAAATAAGTTTGGAACGAGATATATGAGGGAACAAAATCTGAAAGTTAAACATTCTTCTCCCGTATTCGAAATTTATAAATATAGATTTTCTGACCACTGAAATTACAATACGAGACTGGTCTCATTCCTGATGGTTTTTTTCATCTTGTTTGAAATTTCTAGTATTTTTTTACTTAGTGAAGGTATATTATAAATGTGCAATATCTTTATGAATGACAAATAAAACGATTTAGCGTTTAAATAATATCTAAAACTTTTACTCAAAAATCCTTACAAAAACACACGATCTTTTTAACTTTACCGGCGAAATATTTTGTTTTCACATTTCTTTTTATTATAATTCATCGTAAAAAAATCAATATGCTTTAAAGATCAACGTCAAAAATCACGTGTCCAAGCTCATACACAATTATTTATTATATAATTAGCTCCCATCTAATTGTCATTGTTTACCTGTTCGAAGTTGATTAACAATCAACATGTATTAATCACCACGTGATTATCTTTGTAGTAGGCGCCAGCCGACAAAAATGCAAATATCGTCGTTAATTTTAAACTTTTTATTAAAAAAATTGACCAAATAAGATTTTTTTTAAACTGACAATTCATTTGCAACCTTCTTTGTGCACATAGGACGTCTCTATTGTGTCCTTAGTGCACTTTTATTGTTCTTAGTGCACTAAGGAAGTCCTTTGCGGTATTTCTACGGACCCGATAAATTCACGTTTAATTTAAGTAATACTCCATTTGCCAATTTCCGACTTGATTCTAAAATTATACACTTTTAACATTTTATTATTTGAGTTATTTCCCTTACAGAGGACAAAAGTATCAATTTCGTGCAATATTCAACCACAATGACATATATTTTTCGCATACTCTGTATAAGAGTTAAATGTTGTAACAACTTGTGAATTTTTTATTTGCTATAAAGTTAATTTTTATTATTTAACAAGGTTCAATTATCTATAAATTTTATGAAAATTATACTCAAATTCTTAATCCTTTCTGTTGCTCTTGCATTGACCGAGAACCGGTTTGTCCTCTGTAAGGGAAATAACTCAAATAATAAAATGATAAAAGTGCATAATTTTAGAATCAAGTCGGGAATTGGCAAATGGCATATTTATTGACGAGATGTTTTCACTTCAACATCCATTTTTAAACTGAATCGTAAACATCCGGTTATCGATAATATACATGTACTTGCTATGTGCGTGTCGTGTGCAAAGCGTCGCGCCTCCTCTGGGTTGAATGTTAAATGTGATCATCTGCTATTTTTGAGAGGGCCACTTTGTCGCCATCTTTTTTTTTCATTCATTGCGTCCTGAACCGATCAACATTAAAAATGAAAATTTGTAAATTCTGGTGGAGACCTTTCCTATCTTTTTTAGTATGACATTGATCAATCATAGTTCTTCCTATATTTTCTTAAGTCTCCATTCCTTAAGCCACAATTGACCTTGAAAAATGCCCCAATTTTTCGTGATTTGTGTTGTATCAAACATAATCTGTGACAATTTGAATTCATAGAATAGCATATTTTAGCCTTTTTAATAATGATTAAGCAAATTTGGCAGTAAAACATATTGAGGATCACTTGAACTTTATGATCGCAAATATGTAATAAAAATTATATGATAAATATTTCAAGTATAAATGTCCCAATACACATTTAACATGTATATATCTTATTATATAACAATATGGCCAGATTGTTATTTTCTTTGAATGATATCTCAAAATAGATGACCTCACAGTAGGGGCTCTTCCTGTATAATAAGTAATTGGTTACAATCCACAACAAAATGTCCAAGTATTGTTACTTGTATTTTACCCGAGAACTGTATGTGATTTTTATAAGAATGTTTTAGTACTGTTGCATAACTAAATGTATTAAGTTTAATGACCTTTAAGAATTATGATAAATTTGTAGATGTGTATTGCAGAGACGTTTGTTCATGACTAAACTATAATCGTTTTTCTATATAAAAAATTTCAAATATGTATTTAATTAATTATGATTCTTTAAATGAAAATAAAATTTCATTAAAACTACATATCAAAACAGAAAATAAATCACAATCGTATTCGTAGAGTTCAACTTGTTTTGGGGGAAAATAACAATACTTGTACATTTTTTTTCAACAATACTTGTATTTCGATCTTAAATTCAAGAAATCCCATGTTGGAAAAAAAATTAGACAGCTGGATAAACTCAGGCTTAATTTAAGTATAATTTATTGACAAGATGTTTTCACTTCAACGAATCGTAAACATCCGGTTATCGATAATATACTTGCTATGTGCGTGTCGTGTGCAAAGCGTCGCGCCTCCTCTTCTTAAAATGTCTGTAAAATAAAAAGATACAGCTAAGCTATGAACAATAATTGTGTGTTACCATGTTTTGTACTTGTCAGGAGGCGGGTAGAAATACCGCAAAGGACCTCCTTAGTGCACTAAGGACATATAAACTGAATGAATTTGAATTTTGGTGTTAAACGCCACTTTCAGCAATATTTCAGCTATATCATGACGACCATTTTTAGTGGTGGAGGAAGCCAGAGAGAACCACCGACCATGGGCAAGCAACTGGTAAACTTTTATCACTTGCGGATGCGAGTCGAGTGCACCCTTTTTTGTAATTTACAAACCTGGGCGCGAACCCACGCCGTATTGGTGATAGGCTTGTATGAGTTGTTAGATCCAACGACCAAACTCATTGAGCCACCCGGGCCCCTACCTATAAACTGTACTAAGGACATATTAGAATGGTGCAAATAACACAAAGGAGGTTCCCAATTATATATATGTAGACCTTCCACAAGTGGCACAGACGAGGACACAAAACATGTTGGGGACAATACTTTTACCTACATATAATCTGAACCTTTTGTGACAGACAGACAGATGGATCATTTATAAACTAATTTTTTCAGAAATATCGATATATGCAGTACACAAACATCATAAAAACATGGCGTAATAACACCGACGGAATATTTAATAAAACATTCATCTCATCATTTTGGTCATGAAAACCGGCCAGGGGCGGATCCAGGGTGCGCACCGCCCCCTCCCCCCTAAAATTTGAAAAAAATATGATTTGTTTTGCGTAAAATCATGATTTTTCACACGAAATACCCCAAACATTTTCGCGCCCCGCTCCGCACGGCGCGATTATTTTAAGTGCGCCCCCCCCCTAACTTGATATCCTGGATCCGCCCCTGCCGACTGTTAAACTCGATCTAGATGAAATGTGTAAATTACGTTTTTATTTTTTGTCAGCCGTGAATACTTGATTGCATGTATCCCGGTTTCCCGGTTGTTGACTGATTTTGTCTGTTTATTGATTTACGAGTTTTGAATTTCCCTTTGGAAGATTGCTCGGTGTTCGGTAATTTTGTTATTACCCTTATTCATTAATACAGACTTTACTTTAAAACGTTACCGTTATCGTGAAGAAATGTGTATTCTTTTTTTACTTCTGTCAACGGTGAATACACTATCGATACCATACAAGTTCATAAATAAATGAAAACGAACATTCCTGTTTTCTCAACTCGATCGTGTATATACGTACTCATCCGTAAAAAAATCGATAATCATCGGGACATATTCAATATAAATTATTACTTTTTTACTTAAAAATGTGACACACGTTATATAATTAAACTGTGACTTTTTCACAAATTACAATTGTGACTTTTTTCTTGTGACTTATTTTCCATTGATCGAAAATAGACCATATGTAACTTGACTTTTAATTAAAATTATTATGTTTTCATATTTGAAGTGTGCTTAATATACAAAATTAATAATAAATATTTAATATTATTATGTTTTATATTTCATGTGTAATTTTATAGTTTTAAATTTTAATAATACATATTCATTAATAATTTACCCTTAATGGGACCCCTTAATCATTCTTATTTACTTTATTAGGAAGGACACCATTCTTTGATATTTTATAATAAATGTTGTTCTTTAGGGATACAAGAAATCATAAAATTTTATTACTATGGTAATTCATTACTTTCAGCTCACCCCACTACAATATACACTTTAGCAGTAAACACAACAGGTGGTACACCTGAGAAAAATGCCTCTATGCATGTAACTCTTGTTGGGACAACAATGTTGTTCTCTGTGAATAATAGAAAATTCAATTGTTTTTACACTATTTCAACACATATTTTAATACAAGGCCTATAAACAGATGTTTACAGAAGTGAATTTCATTTTGTTAAAACCTTAAGCTTAACGTAAAATATTCATATGAATAAATTCTCAGCTCCGAGCTTTACTTTCATATCAGATGCATACAAATCGATGTTAAACGCTGTATTAGTGATTATTTAAAAAAAAAATCCTTATACATATTTTTTCATATCGAAAACAAGCCATGTTTGTTATTTACTTTAAAAAAAATGGGAAAGGGTTTAAATGTTTGTCTTTTACTTTTATAAAAATGGGAAAGGGTTAGTAATGTTTGTCATTTACTTTTTAATAAAATAATATAAATTACAGAGTTATCGAAGGGTACCATACATGTATAGCATACTGATATTGTTGTTATGTCAAATGGCAAAATGATAGGATATAAGGCAAACTCGTGCTGTAATCGAGTGTAACACCACTTTCTGAAGGTAAGATTGTTATGAATGAATAGAAAAATGATTGATGAAGCGATTTATATAAGGGTTTCGGATAGAAAATAAAATTCGATAGCCACGAAACGTGGAAACGTGCCGACTCAGAGTTGGAGCGGCACATCCGCTGTTTTCCTTATGGAGAGCACTCTGATCGCGTCCCCAGCTGTACTTTATTTATCTTTAAAAAATCACTTTAGACATATATCTTCCCGATTGTCCCACTTTTTGAAATTACAGGTAATAAGGTAAGAAAAAGTGGGACAATCGGGAATATGTTTTTTTTTAAATCCAATACAATTTAAAATATATATATTTATTAAATTTAATTATTTTTCATTTGATAAAGTTGAATTTTTTTTAAATCCAATAAATTTTTTCGATTGGTCGGTATTAAATCGAATGTGAGGAACGACCGAGGGTGTTATGCATCACTTGATTACAAACAAAAATAAATTTGGAAATAGAATGGGATAAGTTGATTAGTTTCAAAATGAAACGAACCATCCATGACTTTTTCAAACCTTCCAGGCCATATGGAACTATTACTGGGTCGGTAGTGGATAAGCATAGTAATTAAGAACACCAATGTAAGAGGGGGTCCAGGTGGCTCAACGAGTTAGGTCGTTGGAGCTAACAACTCATACAAGCGTATCACCAATACGGCGTGGGTCCGCACCCGGCTTTGTAAATTACAAAAAGGGTGCACTCGACTCGCAGCCACAAGTGATAAACTTTACAAGTTGCTTGCCCATGGTCGATGGTTCTCTCCGGGTACTTCGGTTTCCTCCACCACTAAAACTGGTCCCCATGACATATCTGAAATATTGTTGAAAGTGGCGTTAAAACATCAAAAATCAAATCAAACAATATAAGAGTTTGAAGATGCCAAAGGGAGTAATCAGAATCCGTACATCGAAGAACAGACAACACAATTGCCAAAGAAAAAGTACAAAAGGACAAACAATGATCTTGAAAACATACATATAAAACAAAAGATCGAGTAACACGAACCCCAATAAAAACCGGGAGAGGGGGTGAACTCGAATGCTCCGGAAGGACAGGCAGTTCCTGCTTCACTAGTGACACCCGTGACGTCGTTTTAATCTAGTTACAAACCGGTGATGTCATGAATGAGGAAAGGGTCCGGAAGTGTTTCGATAAGTGGAACATGTCCGTTGTCATTTGTGACACAGATATCCCATAACGATCAAGCAAGCCTTGGTGGCGTACATAACATTTTCCACTAAGGGACCGACAATTTAACTTGCAGGGGAGGGGGGGTGTGATATATTGGTTTTGATATTTTATTTTGATAGCTAAACTTAACAGATTATTGTTATTTGTTGTAATTATTAAATACAATTAACATCAATATTTTGAGGTTGTAATTTTCTCAGGTTTGGGATGTATATCTAATTACTTCCAGATGTTATCTATAAATCTTTGGTCAACTACAACTTTCACATGAAAAGATTATTGGTATATATGACTTTATCTGATCTATGTATTTTTAAGTGACATCTTTATATTTATATAATGGTGCCATGTAAACATTTTGGCATCTGTGAAATAGAATACATGTTTGATGGGAGGAGTCTGAGATTAGAAAGAGTGGGTGAATGCAACTTGTAAGGGAGACATGTTTTGACCATCATAACTGTAACATCATAAATTATTTTGGATAATAAAATTTTAGAACTTTACATATTGGATTTATAAAGTAAAAGTTTCTCGTTTAAATAAGATCATTACTTAGTGTAAAAGTAAGAACATTACAGGGCTATGGGTTTTTTTTTTTTCAGAAATTTTCTTCGGACAACACGAGAGTTAGATTTTTTTTTTGTCCAGAATGTAACATTAGGTTATATGACAAATACTCTGAATCATATTATTTTTGTTTTCCTCCACCAAAATCAGAATATTTTTTCAGCAACATTGGGAATCAAAATATTTGTTTAGAAAAAAAAACCATAGCGCCCCCCCCCCCCTTTCCTCCTGGAAGTTAAATGATCCGTCTCTAAGAGGAACCTTTGATTCAGTAGCTTCCTTATTAACAGCAACACTATTTCAAGGAAATCCTGATAGGAACCACAAGCTCTTGAATATCGTATCAATTGAGATATATACTCCATTTGAGGTTAAAATCGTGAGTGATCCTTTATCCAGTTTTCCAGTTAGCCTTCATCGTCCATTTTCTCCCTTTCCTCTTGTTTCTTTTTTTTCCATGTCATGTTACTTCGAAATCTCTAAACAATATTCTGGTCTATCCCAATTTCACAAATAGAACAGTGTACAACTACACTTATAAAGTAAAAGGTTGCAATGGTCACAGTATCGGTGTCATTCAGTGATGATTAGTATAGTTTTCATAACGTTTACTAGGTCAAATGAATGCAGTCAACCGTAAAATTGACTTCTTATCTGGACATCACGTGGCTCTCGCACACAATATAATAAACATGTCAAACGTTTTATGAATTTAAAAAAATACACACATCTAATGATCTGTAAAATGTTTTGTTTTAAACATATTTTATTCACAAAAATGAATAGGATTGAGCAACAGGCTATGCCTATACAAGCTCTCTCCTTTTACATGTACAAGGCTAATATTCAGTAATAAAATAGTATATAACAATTATATCAATAATATATGATAATTATGTTCCTTGAATACATGTAATTGTAAACACCAATAATATTTCATATATAATAAATTTACTAGTGAAGTGAAATTTGTAGACTTTCTAAATATTTTAAATAGTTAAACATACAATAAGTTAAAGAAAAAAAGAAAATAATGCAAAATAAATGTATAATAGGAGGAGTGCAATTGAAAAAAGAAGCATCTTAAATGAAACAATGAGTGTCAATTATGAACTTGTGTACAGCTTGAAATATATATGTATTTAGATCATATGAAAATGATCTATTTTCATGTAATAATAAATCTATATTAATGTCAATATTATTATTTTGTGGTATTAATGTCTGTATGGAATCTAATAAGACCAATCTTAAGTTATTAAATTTAGGACAGGTAAGCAAAAAATGGTATCGCTGCCAGGAAGATTTATTAAATTTGAACAATAATAACCCTGGACAATTTTGGCGAAAAATTGGCAATATTGGTATAGGTAATGAAAGACAATCAGCCATTCCAAATGAAGTTGTTCTAAGTGATGGCTCTGTAACAGACAATATGGATACTGTGTTGGGTAAATGGCAAGACTGTTTTTATAATTTGTTAAATCAGAGCAACCACACAGATTCTACTGTTGCCGTTACATGTGAAACTTTTAATGTTAGAAATAATATAACATGTGACTTACTAGATAAACAAATATGTTTTGATGAGGTATATCAAATTGTCATGAATGCAAAAAATTGCAAAAGCCCAGGAATAGATTTAATACAATCTGAATTGTGTAAAAATAATACAGTTATATGTACTTTAGCAACACTTTTTGATTTATGTTTTAAATCTGGTAAAATACCAAATATTTGGAATAAAGGTATACTTACTCCTATACCAAAATGTTCAACTTCTGATCCAAGAGATCCATTGTCATACAGGGGCATTACTTTGGCACCATGTGCGTACAAACTTTATTGCAGTATTTTAAATAATAGATTAGCAGAATGGTTAGATGAAAGGGGGTAATTAAAGACGAACAAAATGGTTTTATTAAAGGAATGAGTACAATAGACCATATTTCATCTATGACTTCCATTATTGAAACTAGGAAAAAATGTAAACTATCAACTTTTGTTTCCTTCATAGATTTTAAGAAGGCATATGACACAATAGATTGGTATTTGTTATTTAATAAATTAGACAACTTAGGTTTAAGTTCAAAGTTTATGTTAGCCTTAAAAGCGATTTATTCAAATATAGAATGTTGTGTAAGATTAAACAGTCATACGACTGGTTGGTTCAATGTCAATACTGGTTTAAAACAAAGCTGTGTTTTATCAACAGTTATGTTGAATATTTTCATTAATAATTTAATTGATGATATTAAATCATTAAATATTGGTATAGAAATTGATGGTGAAAAGATAGCTATCTTATTATATGCAGATGATGTAGTGTTAATGGCAGAAAACACAGAAGATATGCAGAAATTGATTAATGTTTTAGGTGTATGGTGTAATAATAATTGTTTGAAAGTAAATCTTAGTAAATCAAAGGTTATGCATTTCAGAAATCCCTCTGTGGATAGATCAAATTATCAATTTATCTTAAATGGTGAAGTTTTTGATTAAGTTTCTAGCTATCAATACTTGGGTTTGGTGCTGAATGAGTTTTTAGGTTATCAGTTTATGGCAAAAGCTGTAGCCAGGTCAGCGAGTAGGGCATTAGGCCTACTTATTGTAAAATCTAAGGCACACGGTGGTTTCCAACACAATATTTTCACCAAATTGTTTGACACTTTAGTTTGGTCAGTCATAAATTATGGCTCTGCAATTTGGGGTACCAGAGAGTTCTCCTGCATTTCAGCAGTTCAGAACCGAACAATGAGATTTTACATGGGAGTCGGAAAATATACTCCCAATGATGCAATAGCAGATGACATGGGTTGGAAACCTCCATATGTTAAACAATGGACTAATATTTTTAGACATTGGTCCAGATGTACAAAAATGGAAAATAATAGATTAAATTATTAGGTCTTCAAATGGTCAATTAGAAAAGGTAATTATAAGATAAAGAATTGGAGCTACCTAGTAATGGGGATGTTGAAATGTTATAATATGGAAAGGTTGTGTAATATAAATCAGTATATACTTGATAAAAATAAAAATTTTCATTTAGAAGAAGAAATGTCTAATAAATACAAAACTGATTGGTGTACAAGAATGGATTCATATGGCCAAGGTAGTAAATTAAGAATTTATAAGTTGTATAAGTTTTCTTATTGTACTGAACAATATTTGTTGCAAAATATACCTATTCGTTATCGTGGTGCCTTTGCCAAATTTAGATGTGGGGTAGCACCATTAAAAATTGAAACTGAGCGGTATGAAAGAAAAGATTTAGATGAAAGAGTATGTATTAATTGTGATAATGTAGAAGATGAGAAGCATGTATTGTTAAAATGTCCGTTATATGAAGATCTAAGACAGTCTATGTTTATTGATGTAGTAGGTTATAATAATAACTTTTTAACATTATCTGATAACGAAAGATTTATATTTTTATTTAATAATGATACAGTTTGTTATTATGTTGCCAAAACCTGCCACAACATTTTACTTAGAAGAAACAGTATTTTATATCATTAACAAATGACACATGTAATTTTGAATTTTAAATGTACCTAATGAAAAATCTTTATAATTTGTAAAGTACATGTATGTATAAATTGAGATTTCTATAGTCTCTCATAACTCTTTTAAGAGTGGCACATACTTATATACTATTTTATATNTTAGATCATATGAAAATGATCTATTTCCATGTAATAATAAATCTATATTAATGTCAATATTATTATTTTTTGGTATTAATGTCTGTATGGAATCTAATAAGATAAATCTTAAGTTATTAAATTTAGGACAGGTAAGCAAAAAATGGAATCTTGTTATCTTCTAATGAACCACTACATTTTGGACAATTAGTATTGTCAGATAAAAAATCATTAAATAAATGTGCCTTCAGGTTACTAGCCTCATTTCTTAATTGACAATGAATTATGTTAAACTTCCTTATTCCAAAATAATAATGAGCATTGGTGTCCCAAGTTTTATAGAAGTGTGTCAATCTATTTTTAAAGATATTTAAACTTGGAGATTCAGTAATAGTGAGGGGCAAAGTATTACACAGTCTTATAGTGAAAGGGATAAAACTATCATAAAAAGAACTTGTTCTGGAAAACGGTGGATGGAATGTATTATTTCTTAAGTTATATCCTGATTGTCTAGGTAGATATGGTTGAACCAATTCATAAAGGTATGCAGGTGTTAACCCATTTAGAATTTTATAAAATAATATCAGTTTGTGTTTATTCCGTCTATTTTCTAGTGTTTCCCACCCCAATTCATGGTATAGTTTGTGTCTAGATGAGTTACATCTAAGACCGGTTATAATTCGACCCTCTTCTATTTGTACACTTTCCAATCAATCTGATTTCTTTTTAGTGCAGTTACCCCATAATACATCGCCATATTCTAAAACGGGCCTAATAAATGCAAAATATATACGTATAAGGGAATATCTATCTAATACATGTTTAACTTGACTAAGTAAAAATAAACGAGAGCATGCTTTTTTATAAATATCATCTATATGTTTTTTTCATGTAGCTGATGTTTGAAATGTTATCCCTAGATGACAGTGATTATCTGTTTCATCAATTTCATCTCCATTAAGTCCAAAATATACAGGTGGGTGCTCCCTGTCCCTTCTACTAAATACAATATTTTTTTGTTTTTTGAGGATTAAATTGAACTGCCCATTTCTTAGCCCAGTTGGAAATAACATCCAAGTCATCTGTCAGAGAAGTTGCTGCTGCAGCATGATCATGTTCTACTACTACAAATAAGGAGTATCATCCGCAAAAAGCGGATGTCATTATTTATATCATTCACAATATCATTAATATGTACAAAGAAAAGGAAAGGACCCAAAACAGAACCTTGGGGAACACCTCCTTTAATACCCTTAAGAGTTGAAGAGAAACCTTCCGAAACTACTTTTTGTTGACGATCTGAGAGGTAACTTTCAATCCATGATATTAGATGTTTGTTAACTCCAGTCAGCTTAAGTTTGAAAAGAAGGCCTTTATGCCAAACTTTGTCAAAGGCCTTCGAAACATCACAAAAACAAATCTTACATCCCTCCCCCTATCCATATTACTAATAATATTATGGTATATTTCAATCAATTGATTAACAGTTGAGTCATTTGGTTGAAAGCCAGATTGACACTTTGACAAGATATTATTTGTTTTCATATAATTAAATAAATGTTTAAATAGAATTGTTTCCATAATTTTACATACTATGATGGTTACTGATATAGGGCGATAGTTTTGTGATGAATGTGGATTACATTTACCTTTAAAAATTGGACTTACCTGAGCTATCTTCCATAACAGAGGAACCTGTTTAATTGAAAGAGACATGTTAAAAAGTTTTGTAAGTGGTTTAGAAATTGAATAAGCAATATCTTTTAGTAGTCTAGGACTGACACCATCAGGGCCAACTGGTTTATTTACATTTAACATTTTTAACTGGTCTAAAATTTCCTGTTCTGTTATAATAAATTCATTCAAATGGCATGGCAGAGGTGTAACATTATCAGAAATAACTGGTTCATTATCAATAGTAGCTATATTAGAAAAGTGAGTATTTAAAATTTCAGCTTTATCAGAGGGGTGAATAAAAATTTGACCATCATGTTCCAAAAATGGGGGTGGGTCTCTGGCTTTAGTAAAATTTGATATGGATTTAGCAATTCTCCACCATTTCCCAGGAGGGATATCCTTTTTTAATAGTTCAGATGTAAGTTTATTTCTATATTCGTCCTTTGCTTTTCTCACTAAATCAATAACTTCATTCCTGATTTCTCTAAATATTTTCCGATGATCAGGGTTGTTTGTAGTTTTAGCTTTATAATGAATTCTGTTACGTTGTCTGATCTTGTTTCTAATTTTATTATTCATGAATGGTTTATCATTTGGTCGAACTGTAATAGTCTTGGTAGGAATGTATTTTTTAACAGCATCATCTAAAGTTTTAAGAAAATTAGAATACACATCATTAATATTATCAGAATTGAAAACTAGATCATCCCACTTTGTAATATTCAGTTCATCAGCAAGCCCTTCAATGTCAGCAGCATTATAATTTCTTATTTGCCTATTAAAGAGTGTTGTTTAAGAGTTTTGAATGAAATTTCAGCCAAGACAGGAGCATGGGACATCCACTGAGTTAATCAATTTTTTTCTGTTAGTTATACATAGATCAATACAAGTTCCTGTCTCTGTAGTAAAGTTTGTAGCTTCAAATACTACATTTTCCAAATTTAAACGATTTAATTTCTTTTTAAAATAGTTACTGGAGTTTGACAACATGTCACAATTATAGTCACCAACTAAAAAAAGTGGTAAATCAGAATCAAGAGCTTTATCTACAGACTCACAGAATAACTCCCATATATGTAAATTAGAATTTGGAGGCCTATATATAACACCAACAAAAAATTTGTCATTATTACTATTTCGGATCTCGGCCCAAAGTTATTAATTGATAAATCAGTACGTACTTTATAATATAAACTATTTTTCACATATATGGTCACACCTCCACCGTGCCTATTTCTATCTAGTCTAACTGGATTTTGGAAACTCTTTAATTTTATTTTATCATTATCAATAAATTTATCAAGATGTGATTCAGATATACAAATAACATCATAATCTTGGAATTCATGTTCAATCAAATCTAATTTAGGTAGTAAACTGCATACATTGTTATGTATTATTTTTATATTTTTTTTATTATTCAATTGTGGACCTGGATTAGACTCAATACCAGCTATCAGTAGGGATATTTTATAACATAACTAGAAACAATACCAAATTTAGAAATGGGTAGCACAGGAACCATCAGGTTCATACAATTTACAGCATTATATTCTAATAGTATAATTAATTAATCAAAACTATCATAATTCATAATAATGACATATTCCAGGTTAAATAAAATACTAAACCATTGAAATACAAAATAGATGCGTACACTTATAGACAAGACACTCACAATATAAGAAATGCTTCTGAATAAAACATTCATCATCAAACAAGACCTATTTACATAAAGAAAAAAGTATATATACATGTGGGTTAATTCTGAATTTGTTAACAAACAAAAAAAAACAAATTTTGCAGATAGGGAAAAATAAGAAATAAAAAAGAAGAAGATAAATTAGAAGAGAAATTGATGTTTACAGTTTACTTTAATTTAATTCAGCCTATGCTATGATGAATTAAATGCCTGTGGTGTTTAGAGTTTCAACATATAAAGTGTTACTACCATTCTGAGTTACTGATAAGTTAGAGGTCTAAGTAAATTACAAATGTACAACACAAACACAATTGGATTCTTTGAATTTTCACTCATATTTTCAATTGTATGGTCTTGCTGTTCAGTTAATTAAACTATATACATGTATATATATATATCAGTTTAAATAAAGGGTCACCCCAAGAGGAGAAACATATTGGATATACATTATTACTATATTTTATACCCACAAAGAGAAAAAAATATGTCATTATACATGTACCCAAAGAGTATAAGAATATATATGAAGTAACCCAATCCTGTTTTGTCACATGAGTGGATCATAAAATATAATAGTATGAGTTAAATAAACTTAGTTTTGTGTACACTAAACCTTACTTAGTATACACAAATAAAAGTACATTTTATTTCAGAGATATTTTGAAACACACCCAAGTGGCATTAAAAAATAACAGAAAAATAAAAAGAAAGAAAGTATTTATACCAAATAGCAATACAATTTTACTTAGACTGCATGAATAAAAGTATTTCGGTTATATGAAAATGCAGCTGAGCTGGGCATATGCAAACAGTTCAATTAGTTCAATGGATCCGGACTACATGATAGAACTGAAATGATCAATCTTATTGAATAAGTTTGAAAGGAGTATGTGAAAAATTAACAACAACTTGGCATCCTAGAGAGTAAATCTACTACCTTATCCATAAGTTATGGATAAGCCATATATATGTATCATATTCTATATAGACAGAGAGTATATTCCAAGTACTTCTCGCCATTCTCTAACATACTTACAGAATAAATGAGACCTGTTGGCAAGTATTTTATATACATGTAACAACACCTCTTTATCCCCATAATAGAACCTTGCATATGCATAGTTTTATTCAATGACAAGTGGAGATCAACATATGTTTATGGTGTATTATAAGAGTCATGTCAATTTTCAAAGTTTGTGGGACAATCAGCAACATGCAGTAATATTGCTTCAGTAAGAAAAAAAGGTAAAGTTACTATATTCAAAATCGAATGTCCATTCGTATCGCTCATTTTATAGATTTTTGTGTCTGTTTGTGACTTGTAAAATATGCTTAGTTCATCAAAAAATAATTTTACAATGTCAATGGACTGTAAAATGTTGACAAAAAATTGAATTCAAATCCACAAACCATTCTTACCTTCAAAATTGCGATGGTTCACCAGTTGCATGACGTTTTCCTTTATGTAGATATATTTATCTGCTTGAACTATCGTTAGCGTAATGGTTTGCTTGCTCGCTTCGGGTGCGGTACATCCCGAGTTCGAGTCCAGTCGGGTCAAACTAAAGACTATAAAATTTGTATTTGTTGCTTCTCCGTTAAGCACTGGTTGGCTCAGAATCAGAATAATGTGTCCGAGTGGGGCGACATGTCTACCCGCGGACTGTAACTGAGCTAGCACTGTTACCTGTTACATTCGCTGTATGCCGCCGCGAACCACTTCTTCAACGGATCTTCATCCATTCTTGAAGCGTAGTTTATAATTTATACGTTTTAAGCACTATATATTTTGTGGAACAATTTTAAAAAGAATATCCTAACACACACTATAAAAATCCAACTCAGCGTATTGGTCTAGTACAAATTGAACCTCGTCATCATTTCATTGAAAATATACTTATTCTCGCCATGATATAGCTGGAAAAATGCTTGTTCTGGACAAAAATCGAGACAAATTAGGGAAATAAAATCTAACTGACATTTCATAAACCGGACCGTTTTCCATATTCGATCTCGTTTTGGAGTTTTATTGTTCTGAAAAAAAATCGAGACAAAACACGGAAATAAAATCTTACTAAGTGACATTAGATTTTTTTTTTATGAAAGACGGCAGTATTGAGGACATTCAAATTCAACTATTTGAATATTTAATTTATGAAAGGAAAGAATGATGGACGGGGCATACTAATTTGGTGATGACAGGAAAGGGGCCGTTTTCTAGTGCAAGTAGGAATGAAATTTAGCTTTTCAGAATTTATTTTCTGTAAGTGAAAATAATTTTATCTTTCTTACATTGGGTTACAGCACTTTAATTAATTATTATACACAAAGCCATAAAAATGTCAGTGTGATCATTACACAGGTATACTATCAGTATTGGGACAATTCTCGCGCGTAAGTAGCGGGATTCAAATTCAACTATTTGAATATTCATTATTTGAAAACATTTCGGGTGGGAAGACTGATGGACGGGTAAACTAATTTGGCGACGACAGGTTAGGGACCGTTTTCTAGTGCAAGTAGGAATTAAATTAAACTTTACAGAATTTATTTTCATATTCGGTCTCGTTTTTGGATTTTATTGTTCCTGACAAAAATCGAGACAAAATACGGAAATAAAATCTTACTAACTGATATTTGATTTTTTTACGAAAGGTGGCAGTATCGGGACAGTTCTCCCGCGTAAGTAGCAGTCAAATTCAACTATTGAAAATTCATTATTTGGAAACATTTCATGACAACAGGAACAATGAAAACAACTTAACAATTAGCTTATAAAAGAAATAGTTTTGTTAGTGAAAACAGTTGTTAATAAAAGTAATACAGCAATAATAGTCAAGTTTAATTAAAAAATAAATGAAAAAAACTTTGCAGAAAATATATAAAAGTAACTTATGGATAGTAAAAAAAAAATAACACAAAACAAACGATTTTATATATACCTTTTCTTGAAATGTCTGTAAGATAAAAAAAATACAGCTAACCTATTTATCTGTGTGCTACCATGTTTTGTACTTGTCATGCAGTACACATTCATCTCATCATTTAATTCATGAAAACCGGAAAATACACAAGGATTAATGGATTATTGTGTATTGAATAGAATACTCTAAAATTATTATCATCCAGAATGGTACAAATAAATAAACAATAATATAATACTATTATAAATTGTTCTTATATCAGGGAATTATATAGACATTTTTTTTAAATAATTTCCTGTATTTATTGATCAATCTAATTAACTGACAAAATAGTGTTTACATTTAAACTGCATATTTCTGTTGGATCGGAAAAGGGCGAGTTACGGCGTTTACATAGGGATATATCATAAACAAAAATATTTATTGTTCACTAATGTTCCTCCTTACAATAATCAGAACTTTTAAAGCACAATAACTTTGACTATGTGCATACACAATCCTGTGCTATGAAACAAACATAAATAGCTGAATAGGGACCGATAGTTTAATATACTTAATTCTTTTTTTAATAAATAGTCTCAGCATAGGTAATACAAGGTTAATGTATTTCTCACATGATAATAAAAAAAACAAGTAATAGTGAAGGGACAACAGTATTCTGCAGTGTACCACACTTTGCTAATATTTTAATACTTTAAAGTCACATTTCTTAATAAACATGCATTAAGTTAACATACGACCTGAAAATCAAATACCTTGTCCTCAAATACCCAACAATTGATGGATTATAGTGTATTGAATACACTAAATCTATTAAGGGCCAGACTAGTGTAATATAAATAATAATTACAATAAATAAATAAATACATATAGATACACGATAATATAATACTATAGATCATCATATTCAATGAGCTAGTGACGACCACAGTATTACGTATTCTCACTACTCAGCGGGTGGCTTATATGACCGTGGGATTTAACTGGTAAAATGCAAAAATAACAGGAGAATGCTAATTTAACAGGAGAATGATAATTTAACAAGAGAATGAGAATTTAAATCGACAATGCAAAAATAACATGACAAAGACGAATTTAAAAGGAAAAACGCAAATATAAAAAGATTTAGCTAATATAAAAAATGTGCAAATTTAACAGGTCAAATTCAAATTTAGCAGGAGAATCCAAATTTAACAGGAAAATGAAAATTTAAATCGATAATGTAAATATAAAAAGAAAAACGCAAATATAAAAAGATTTAGCTAATATGAAAAAAATGTGCAAATTTAATAGAACAAATGCAAATTTAGCAGGAGAATCCATATTTAACAGGAGAATGAAAATTTAACAGGAAAATGAAAATTTAAATCGACAATGGAAATATAAAAGGAAAAATTCAAATATAACAAGACAATGACAAATATAAATAGGAATTGTCTAATTTAACTGGTAAACGCTAATATAACTGGTAATGTTTAATTATTTGTATTTTACCGGTTATATTTGCAAAAAAACGAGCATATTTGCAATTTTTATTTCCCAGTGAGCTAGGGCTACTACAGAAATATTATATCCGTATCTTTTTATATGTTTACGTTTCCCCCTCTTCATATGGAATAATATAAAAAAGAAACAAAAATACAACACTAAGGAAGGTAATTAAAAAAAAATTCCATCAGAAAGTCGTAGAAAAACAGGCAAAAGTTATACTCATTTTCTTGACTCGGTGCAATAAGTGTGTGCGTGGGAGGAGAGGGAGGGAGTGCTAAGCTAGTTTTATGAACCCAAAACTATTATCATAGTGCAATTACGCGGTCATTTATGTGGCTTCCACATATGGATGGGCAGAATTGTTGTAAAGAAAAAAGATTCATAACCTTTAACTTAATACATAATCTATATGTATGCTATACAGTTTAATACTATTTCATATATTTTTGTTGATATCTAGAACTTCCTGTACAATCAGTTCCTAGCACTACTAAAGTTGTGAGTTCGAATCCCGCACAGGTGTACTGAATACAATATTATGTGAAAAAGTTTGTCAGTGACTTGCAGCAGGTGTGTGGTTTTCTCTGTGTACTCCGGTTTCCTCCACCAATAAAACTGACAGCCAAGATATAGTTGAAATATTGTTGAAGGTGGCGTTAAACACCATAACCCTTACCCGTCATAGAAAGACAATTTACATGAATCTTTGTATTACTTATTTGTTCATCTTAGTAACATGTAAACTTGTAAATAGCAAAAAATATATCAACTGTTGGCATTGATTTACCTTTCACCTCCACTGTCTCTAAAATACAAAGATGTACTACGAGTGTAAACAGGTCAAAATAATGAATTTAGTATACACCACTCTGCCACACTGACTTCTCAACTATATTTCTCCTTAATGCTGCTTGCTTAGCGGAGAAGCAACAAATAGCAATTTCATAGTATTATGCTTGACCCACCGGAGACTCGAACTCACGATCTCCCGCAGTAGAGACGAGCACGCTAACCATCACACCACCGATACTGTTGGAAAACCTCGAAAATTGGTATTCAGCGAACATAAATCAATTCACCTTATATGAGTTACTTATTTTAATTTGCAGGTCAGAAATAAGAAGCGATGGAGCCAAGTCATGTACATGTCATATATATTAGACTTTTTAGTTAAAGAAGACACAAAAGGTTAGCACATATCTTTGAGGAAACATCTTTTAACATTAACACTATCACATGGTATTTAGTTGTTGGTTACGTATTTGATACGAGAGTTAAACATATTACATGGTGAAATATATAACTCAGAATAACATTTTATCAATAAAATCAAAAACAAACAAAATATCACACTTTCGGAACAGTTATAAAACCTAATCGAAAACAGAGGCAAATATCGATAACCCTATCACATTTAATGCACGAATTCTCACTTTCCTGGCTTGATACAAGCGCTTCAATATAAAGTGGCGGGTTTTAGCTAGTTTTATAAACTCAAACCTTACCTCTTAGTAAAATGATGTGGTCATGCATCTGTTTTCCACATTTATTTAAAAGTGTGTTCTTCAATTTGTTTAACATGGAGAATTTTGTATTTATGTTTTTATAACTTTTTTTTCGTTTCTAGTGCATGCATTGCTAAATTTATTTTGAACGTGAAAAAAACTTTATTGATTTAATATGTTACTCTTATATCTAGTTAAAGACGAAACGGCGTTTATCCTAACAACAGACGCTGACGTCAAGTTTACGCCAGATTCAGTTGAAGCTCTGTTAGATTTAATGACACGTGACACTTCCGTTGGTGCAGTTTGTGCACGTACATACCCACAAGGAGACGGGCCAATTTACTGGTATCAACAGTTTGAATATGCAATTGGTCATTGGTTTCAAAAGGTAGCTATCCCAATTTCTATCTTTGAAAAATAAAATATATATATAAATATAAACGTGAGAATAGCCGCAATCTCTATATAGCCATGATGATTTTATTGAAAACCATGTTTTTTAATTAACAAAAATGACAAGGTCAGTCAATATAGTCGTAATTTGTATGTCAGTGTTGATTACAATTGATACATGAAAGGAAAACAACGACATTTAGATTTACAAAATGTTCATCTTTCAAGTCTAAAGTTGTTTACCACATTATTCAAATGAAAAGTAATGACTTTGCTGAATAAGAATGGCACATCCTCCAACCTTAGCACTAAGCATATCCTTAACATTAACATTAACGCTAACGTTACCTGTACTCTATCCTGAACCATAATACTAGTGTCCATGGATACCTTACGTTTGTCGTAGTCACATTTCCGACCTTCTATTATTGAGTTCGCCCCCGATTTTTAGTGGTGTTTGTGTTGGTTCATCATCAGTTTTTGTGTTGGTTCATCATGGTAAACAGACAACTCGGACCATAAGCGAGGACTAGTCGGACCATTATTTGAAGGTAATATAATAATTAATTAAAAAGTGATTTAATTCCATTTTCATTAATAGTTGTTACTAATATTAAATTCCTAATTACTATTAAGTTAAGTAAATTGGTAATTCTAAACGTTTATAATTCAAAAAAATATTTTTTTCAGAAGAAATATAAATCCTCATATCTGAAATTCACTATTTATTATTTACAATTAAATATAAAGAATACGGTCCGAGTTGTCTTAGCATACGGTCCGAGCAGTCTTAACATACGGTCCGAGTAGTCTTGGATTACGGTCCGACTAGTCCTTTACTACAGTCCGAGTTGTCCGCGGCCCGAGTTGTCTGGCATTCGTTCATCATCAGTTTATTTGTGTAGTATTTTGTCCATCATTGTTTGTCTTTTTACACTTTTTCTATTGGCTATTGAATTGTCAGTCCTTCGATTTACGAATTCTGATTGGCTATTGAATTGTAGAATTGTAGTCTTCGATTTGACCCGATCAGTGGTTAAACCCATGACCTCATGCAGGCGAGGGAACAAGGTAACTATATCATTAACACTTTTTCTATTGGCTATTGAATTGTCAGTCCTTCGATTTACGAATTCCGATTAAGCATTTGGTATCCCCAAACTTGTCTTAACAATGTTGCGTGTTCAGTAGTAAATACCAATTTATAGTCTTCGATTTGACCCGATCGGTGGTTAAACCCACGACCTCATGCAAGCGAGGGAACAAGGTAACTATTGTGCCACATAGGCGGTTAAAATAAATGTGAATAGATCAAACTAGCATACATACATGAATTTAACATACATGACTTTAACATACATCAACTTAGTAATGCAACATTAATAACATACAGACAGTGGACAAAAGTATTCGCACGCTTCCAATTTTCCCTATATATTTCATATAAAACAACAATTTTTCAGAAGCTTATTCTGAAGTCAATTCACACCCGATTTCGATAATTTTTATTTAAATAAAAACATAATTTTATATAGTTTTACTGTATAATTTCAAAATAATTTTCTATGATAAACATTTTGAGAATATACAAGCTAAACACACAATTGAATTAATTTCTTTCGAAATACAATGCTTTGATAGTATTTTTGTAGACAAATTATTTAAGTCTGTGTTTAAATCATGGCGATTTGGAAACCATGCTTCAAAACGTAATTTCAAAATTACTACAATAAACTACATATCTTTCTGCTTTCCTTGATAAAATAATGATTAAAATTGGATGTGAATTGATTTCAAGATAATATTTTGAAAAACTGTAGTTTTATATGAAATATATAGGGTAAATTGGAAGCGTGCGAATACTTTTGTCCATTGTCTGTATCTGTCATGTTTATATTGTTTCTATAGACCTCCTCTTTGGTGTAATGATTTTATCAGCAGTATGATTATTGACATCGTGTGCAGTAGATCTTGGTTTCGATACGTACATGTTTTAAATTATTAAATATAATATTTTGACATCGCCTAGTTAAGATATTTACTCCTACAGGCTGCTGAACATTTATTGGGATCCGTGTTGTGTGCACCTGGATGTTTCAGTGTTTACAGAGTTAAGGCCCTTCGTGACATTATCCCAACGTATGCGTCCCATGTAGAAAAAGGTTTGGAGTTCTTAACGAAAGACATGGGAGAGGACAGATGGCTTTGTACACTAATGGTAAGATTTAATAGCACGTGAAATGAAGATACACAAAATGTATATGATATTATCAAAAGTTTTTTGTCAATTGCTACAACCCAAATTAAACTCACAAACCGTTAGAGACTCTTTAAAGAAATTAACAATTTTTAGAGTCAATATGAAAAAAACAGCAACCATTAGAGCGTCTTTTAAGGTAAAGGCAACCAATTTCACCTCTATAAAGAAAGCCACAACCGACCGAACTTCTATAAAGAAAACGACGTCCGTTAGAGCTTCTCTATTTACCCCACGACCATTAACATCTCTATATAGGAACACCACAACTATAAGAGTCACTATAGAGAAGATAGTAATAGTTAATTTTGGGGTCTATTAAGGGTTAGGGTTTTGGTGATTAACACGACTTTCAACAATATTTTAGTTATATCAGGACGGTCAGTTTTATTGTTGGAGGAAACCGAATTACCGAAAGTCACTGACAAACTTTATCACATAACATTGTATGGAGTACATCTCGCCATGAGCGGCATTCGAATTCGTAACGTTAGTGGTGATAAGCGCTAATTGCACAGGTATTATAAAATCCACCTACTATACGATCAGTACGGTCCCTCACAACTATTAGAGCCTCTATTTTACCAAAGAACACAACAAGTCAGTTGTACTAGAATTGTGGTCTAAAGTCAATAACCTTAATTACACGGTCACCCATACCTTAGTATGCATGTAGGTTTGTGAGAACGATATCTTTTCATACTGTTTTTTATCTCAAGGTACAAAGTGGATGGCGAATAGACTACTGTGCTGCATCTTTCAACTACACAAATTGTCCTGTGGACTTTGACGAGTTTTACACCCAGCGACGTCGATGGATAGGTTCCACAGTAGCCAACATGTATCTTTTATTGAAGGAGTCAAGTATCTTACGAAAATTAAACCATGGAATTTCGTTCTGGTTTCTGATTTATCAGGCAGCTTTGCTCGTGTCAACAATTCTAGGTCCAAGTACTGTTATGCTTATTATCTCAGGTAAATTATGACAAAAACAGAATTAGCTCAGGTAAATTGTGACAAAAACAGAATTATATCAGGTAAATTGTGACAAAAAGCAGAAGAATTATCGCTGGCAAGATCTGACAAGAAGTAAATTATCACATTTTAACTGTTGTAAAATAACCTCGAGTAAATTGTAACAAAAAGTAAAATTAAATTGAAACAATAAGCAAAATTATATTTGATAAGTTGTGATAGCAAGAAAAATGATGTGTAAATTGTTGGAAAAAACAAAATTATGACCAAAAAAATACTATCTCATGCAAATCGTTAAAAAAACAATATTATCTAGAGTAAATTGACAAGAAGCAAACTTTTCGCTGTTAAATTATGACTGGATGCAAACTCATCACAGCTAAATAAACGGTAGAGAAAACCGAAGGGGCAATCAAAAATGGAAAATCCAGAGAAACTGGCAACATAGGGTGCACAAAACACAGAACGAAGACAAACAAAACAAAACACAACGCAACACAATATGAGATACAAATACACGCAAGCAAACACAATTGAACATGAGCCTTCCTACAAACAACTGGAGGTAACGACGAACTGAACATCGTTTTAATGTGGAAATGGTAACGGACATCACAGCACGGAAGGACACCACAAGCGTTGCCAAAACAATTAATTTGGATCCTCAATGTGCACAATATATATGATAGTAATGTGAGTAGAAAGGAAACAAAATCAATCACAACCCACTTAAAATAAACATAATTAGATCACTAACGACAGATGCGGGTATAGGATTCTATGTTAGAGGGGGAGAAACATATATCTGAGGAGTCAATGGTACATCTGGGATTTTATATTGGAGCTAGCGCACATTTTATAGACGGTGAGTCTAAGGTCCATCGAGTACAGAGCTGCACCAAAAGGATTAACAATCCCCCTATTAGCTCATGATAATTAGTTGTTAGACTATGTAAATTATCTTAAAAGAAGACTATGTGGTTTACTTTAACAACAAATCAAATTATCACAAGTCGATGTTTTAGAGGTGTGCGGTCTATTGCGCCTCTGTCTACATCCGTACAGGAATGATATACCAGTATATTTGTGTTGTAGGTGGTCTTGCCTTCGCTTGGAACCTAGGTTCTACGGAAACAGTCATAGTTCAGTTCGCCGTCGTTGTTGTATTTGGAATGATATGTTTAAAAACGTCAAAGAAAACGCAACTACTGGTAAGATTTATTAAATGGTTGAACTTTGAACTTTAAAGGTATATTGTCTACGATTTCGTTGAAAATTTTTAACTGTCCATAAATGATTTCTTTAAGCTATAATTAAACAGTTATGCGGCAAAATATGCGATTGGTGTTCTTTTTTTGACAAAAAAGACCGAAAACTATCGTTATCGGAATTATTGTCCGGGATGACAGAAATTCAAAGTGAAAGTAACAGCGCCACATATAAAGACGGAAGTTTGGAATTCTCGGGGGTTTAGATTTGAGGTAGGGAAAATACTGTTAAGATTCAAACACTTCATGATTGTCACGCTCGTTTAATGTTGTTTGAATCTTAACGTTTCGTAGCGTATTCGCCTATAATTCGGTGTTTAATCTTCATTTTATGAAGGTCAGTACGGAAAACAACAATAAGTTTGGGTATGAAAAAATACAAATGTGGTAGACAATATACCTTTAAATAGACCTATATCTCTACTTAGCAGTGTGGGAAAAACATTTGAAAGAGTGGTTTTCAAGCATGTATCTAATTATTTTTTAGACAACAAACTGTTATGTAAATATCAATCAGGTTTTGTACCAGGATGTTCAACAGTACACCAGTTAATTGAAATATTTCATAAAATATGCATATCCCTAGATAAAAAAGAATTTTTTTGTTCAGTTTTTTGTGATATATCGAAGGCATTCGATAGAGTGTGGCATAAAGGTCTTACTGAAAAGTTAAAGTCTTATGGTCTAAGTGAAAGTTTAGTAAAATGGTTTCAAGATTATATTTCTAATAGGAAGCAAATTGTGTTCATTAATAATTCAGAGTCAAGGATAGGGTTACTTAAAGCAGGTGTTCCTCAGGGCTCAGTGTTGGGACCATTACTTTTTCTTATATACATCAATGATATTTCTGATCATTTATCTAGCTTGGTAAGACTATTCGCAGACGACACTTCATTGTCCTATTCATCAACTAACCTGCTTCAAATTGAAAGAAAATTAAATTCTGATATGAATATATTAAATACATGGGCTGAGACATGGTTGGTAAAATTTAACCCACAAAAAACAGAATTTGTCATCTTTAGTAATAATAAAAAAATAGACCAATTAAACATTCTTTTTAATGGTGAGAATATTAAACAGGTAGAATATCATACTCATTTAGGTGTTTGTCTTTCTAGTAACTGTAAATGGTGTTATCATATTAACAACACATGCCAAAGGGCGACCAAACGAATACACATTTTACGAAAACTTAAATACTTATTAAGTAGATCCCATTTGAGCAAGATTTATAAAACATATATTTTACCAATATTAGAGTATGGTTGTGAACTATGGGATGACTGTTGTATTCGTGATACTCAAAAATTAGAATGTTTGCAACTTGAAGCAGCAAGGATTGTAACGGGTCTACCTATTTATTCCAGTGCTGAAAGTTTATATTTTGAAACTGGGTGGTCAAAATTGGAAGACCGTCGAAAGTCTAGGAAATTAAATTTATTTTATAAAATTGAAAATAATATGGCTCCCTCATACTTATCTGACTGTTTGCCAACTACTATTGGAGAAACAGTAACATATAATCTCCGTAATAATGATGACTATCGCACTCAGAGGTGTCGTCTGCAAACTAGTTCCAAGTCTTTCTTTCCTTCCACTATAAAGTTGTGGAATTCCTTACCTGATAGTGTTAAATCTCTACCCACTTTTTCCAAATTTAAAAAAAAAGTTCAACCTGTCCAAATTCCGGTGGCTTCATTTTATAATATTGGTGATAGGAAAATTAACATAACACATACTAAGCTAAGACATAGATGTAGTGGCCTTAATGCCGATTTATATAGAGTAAATTTGAAGAATGATCCACGTTGTGTATGTGGTCATTTATTTGAGGATGCTATTCATTTTTTTCTTGAATGTCCACTTTATCAATACGATAGAACTTCTTTGTTTAAATGTTTTAATAACATTGTTCCCATCTCTATAGAATATATACTCTTTGGATGTAACGAAATTAGTGAAGACTTGAATACTTTATTGTTCAAATCAGTGCATAAATTTATTAGACAAACTTGTAGATTTAATAATTAATAATTGCCAACCCTGATATTATCTCAACACAATTTGCTAGTTTTTACCCCACCCCCTTTTTTCTGTTAAATAATAAAACAATATTTAATATGTATACTTAGTTTGACATTGTTTTGTTTAATTTACTAATTATAATTGATATAGCCTGTACATTTGCTGTCATTTGATTTGTTTTATTTATGCTATTAATGTATTTGTATGGAGAGGGACTAGTAAGTTGTAAAAACTTGTTCCCAATCCAATTGTATAAATTTTATTGACAATAAAATCATTATAAAGTAAATAGAATGTATTTCACCTTTGTATCCGGATGAACTCTGTTCGAAGAGTACCCGGAGAGACCATCGACCTACCACAAGTCATTGACAACCTATAAAACATAATGTTGTATCAAGTACACCCCACCATGAGCCGGATTCGAGCCTACAATGCCAGTGGTGATAGGCACTGATTGCATAGGTAGTTGTAGATCCAACTACCATACCATAACGACCACGACGGCCCCTCTGCCGATTCGGATATTATGTGTTCGTCTTGCGTACTTCTAGTTCTTACCAAATATGGGCAAACCTGTCTTTGTTGATTTTCCAAGAGAACAGTGACATGTGGTCACATACGACAGATAGTCACTTAATAAAGGCTAAATTGATACGAAATGAATTCTGAAGGAAATTAAAAATCAAGCCCACATAATAAAAGTTATTGATTAATAGAGGTGGTCACTAAAGCAGGTTGACAGCATTGACCTCCTGCAACAAGTTGAAGATTATGTCAGAGTAGATTATAAATTACAAAAAGCAAAATCATAATGGGCAATGAATTATTGTTTTAGCAACAATTCCAACTAGCAATTCGATTACGAAATGAAAATGGCACATTTGAAATATATATTACCGTAATACAAGTGCAGTTTACCAATATTAGGTGTTGTTAGGTGAAATTATTCAGGCATATTCGGGTGCACCATGTGTTGGAGAAACCACTCACTTCTATATTTACAGCCAAATGGCATTAGAACTTGCCCCAGGTAATGAAAACGTATATATCAAATTTAGTGCTCAAGACGCGTTTCTGGAATAACCTTCATCAGGTACGCTCAAAGTCGAAAGGCTGGAAAAACAAATAAATTAAAACCTTTAGGGAACAAGTAAACCAAAGGTCATTAACAGCGAACATTGGGTAAGTTCACCTATATATTAGGTATTGTTGGGTGAAATTATTCAGGCGTATCCAGGGGACGAGATCCAAGAGAGGGATAACATCACCCACTTTTATGCTTACTCACCAAGTGAAATTAGAACTTGATTTAAATAATTATTTTGAATTATTTGATCTGCATACAGCATAGATATGGATTTAATGTATTGTTCTATATTTTTTTTGGTTTCAGACTGCAAAGATTTTAACCGTTGCCTACGCTTTAGTTATGATGGCTGTCGTTGTTGGAACTGCTGAAGAGATCGTAGAAGATTTGGCAGGACTTTACCAGAACCCATTTAAAAGTGGAAATGATACAATTGAACCAACGTATAGCCCAGATTGTAAGTGACAATTTTCTGGTTGACACATTCTATGCGAAACAGAGTATAGCATAATATTATACTTTATGCAAATTTCTTTGATAATTCGGCAATTCCATTGGTAAATGTAGATGTGGTATTTTTCACTAACTTTTCTTAACCCCGCCCACCAAAGCAGAGGGTGGTATTGCAAGGATATACCATATCCCGAAATACCACCCTCCGCAATACCACCCTCCACAATACCACCCTCGGAAGGGCATTCAGTATAATCTAAAACATACTTCCTCGGGTGATATTTGTTCTTCTTGTGCTAATCTACCGTAACACCTGAACTAAAGGCAGTATGTCTATAATGCACACTTCGAAGCATATTACAAACGTAGATATCTAATTTAGTTACCATGGTGATTTTCTGGAAGAAACTTCATTAGGTATTTCATAGTCAGACGATTGGAGAGGCAAATAATTTAAAGGGTTGAGTGTAGAGAAAACCAATGAACCTTAACAAGATAGTCAAAATTGGTTAAGGTTACACATATCTGACGGATATCGACCTTTCTGTTGATAGTGTTAGTGGTATGGTGCTTAACCCCACTTTCAACACTATTTCAGTTATGTCATCGCGTTAGTTTTATTGATGGAGGAAACCACCTGCCGTAATTCACTGACAAACTTTATCACATAATGTACACCTCGCAATGAGCGTGATTCGAACACACAAGTTTAGTGATGACAGGCATTGATTGCATAGGTAGTTGTAAATCAAACTATCATACGACCACGAAGGCCTCTTGTGTTAATAAATTGCATTATTTATGAACTGTAAGTGCCAAACATACAATGTATATGCAAAATGTATATAAAAAAATTATTTTAGATGTCCGCATATCATAATTCAGTTAAACCAGGACCGTGGGAATAAATAGTTGTGGGCGGAGCAGACATTCAGATTGTTTATTATTTTGACCACCGCTATCTCGAGGAGGAGAAATCCATGATACATAGTTTCACTGTTACTTTTGGAGAAAAATATTTGACAGGCATGGTCACTAGTGTTCCTTCTTAAGAAACATTTAGTCTTATTAAAAATAATATTCTTCATCAGTCTAATAACTACAAAAATAACTTCACATTTCTGAGGTATGTGATCTTTGTCACGTTTGTCATGTGACATACAGTTTCATAAATGTGCTGTTCATATCAATGGGGATTTTTGATGATAATAGTCCAGTCAATATATGAGAAACTTTAGCCAAATCTCAAATTAATTGCAAAAGAATTTATTTCAACTGTAATTAGTTCTTGACATCAACATATTCAACATATAAAAAGTCTAGAAAAATCTAAATAGGGGAAAGATATGAATTTTATGAAAACAAATGCAAAAATATGAAAACAAGGGAGATAATTCGTGTATAAATTGTATATATGCTTCAATCGAATTTTTAACCAGAACAATTCAGATTCAGCCGATGGAACAGTAATAAGAATAATAATTAACATCTATTATTTACAGTTTTGCTTCATAAAATGTTTAGGGTCATATAAATTCGGAAAAGTACAAATCAATCCACTGAGCATTTTCCGTTCTCACCAAATGTCAGTGTTAAATGTGTATGACAAATATAATACAATGAAATAAAAAAAAAGTCAGAAAATCAATATTGTATGTGGAAAATATATAATAATTAAACAAGAAACCTGCATCAACAGTTTTCGGTTAAAAAAAATGTATGGAAAACCATTTGGGATAAAAACACATAGAAATAAAGGCTTTTTGAGAAAACAGAAGATAGCGATTTTTAGAATAGATTTTAAAGAAGAGCACACTTGAATAGAATTGTGTTATGAAAAAATCGACGAATAAGCAAACATCCATATACATACAAAAGTAAAAAATGCGAAAAATAGCGCATGAAATAAATATCAACACGCAACACCCATAGAAATAACGATTTTACAACACACAACAGTATATAGTCTATTAAGGATATGACACATCTAAGTCGAACAGGGACAGCAGTTGGGGATAAACTGTTATTTAATGAATATACACCATTCAAGTCAAAGATGGAACTATTTCTTGCAGATTCGGAAAATAAAAGAAGCGTTAATAACATGCTAAGTTAAATATTATTCAAATAGGGATGTTCAACAATACATACCTCTGGTGATGCAGATGTCTTAATTGTCAAATGAACATTAACTATAGAACACCGAAGGGACAATCAATAATGGACAATCCAGAGACATTGGCATCATAGGGCATACAAAACAAAGAAATACAAAACAAAAACACAATGCAATATGTGTTGGACACCACTAGGTGAAAGCAAACACAAATAACGTAAATACGACACGAGTCCCCTTACAAACACCTAGAGGTGAAGAGGAAACAGAACATCGTTTTATGCAGAAATCGTAACGGACATCACAAAGCGAAACTCAGAATGTAAAGACACAATAGGACAACACAAGAAAACTGAAAGAATGAGCAACAGTGCCCACCAAAAAACTGGGAGTGAACTCAGGTGCTCGCGAATGGTAAGCAGTACATGTTTCTTATAAAGACACTTGCCATGTTACTCATATATACAGTAAAGTCCGGTAAAAGTAGTGGCAGTGATAGAGGAAGAAAACATCTACGTAAAAATGGAAGATCCATTGTCATTTGAGATACGGATATTTCGTATCGGTCAACCAGATTGTGATCACAACAAGAATTTTTGTAGCGAGGACTTCAACCTAGGAGCAGCATAGCCTTGTTTAAGTAGCTTCTGGGTCAGCAGCTGAGCTCTGTCCAGAAAGGCATTGTGCTTGGCACAACCTCCAGAATAACGTATAAGTTAAGAAATGTAAACCCCATATGCTGGTGATGCTGGAATATTGCTACTGATGAAGGGGAAGTTGACTATTGGAAAAAGGAAGTAATCGCATTTGTCAGAGTTTTGTTTTTGGATCTTCCTCCGTTGTCGACCTCAAGGTGAAGGTCAGGGTAAGAAGCAGACTTTTGAGTATCAGGAGTATCCTTAGCTTCAATCTCATTTGGATAGATGCGATGTAAATGATCACCGAATCGAATCAAGACTACATATGAAAGTGCTGTAAACAATCCATCAGTTCTTCTTGGCGAAAGTACTGATTTGTTAATACTTTTGCTTTTCCATTTTGATCTCGATTCAAGCTATATATATTTCAAATCAATGAGTACCAGCTCTACAACGATGAAAATATGAGATATCCGTAAGAAAACGTCAACACTTAGACTGGACGCATGCCATATACTGCCATTTGTTCATGCTATTTCTGGCTGTGACATTATAACCGTATATTTGTTCCTAATAATATTTGTTCCAAAAGGAAAAAATAATTGAATAGTATTTATCCCATGGAACAAGTCTTATGGAATATTTATTCCACCTTTGAGAGGTACATTTATTATAGATAATTGATATAGTAAAAGTTACTTTAATATAATACTTGTACATACCAGAATAAATATTATATAATACTTATACCTACCAGAATAAATATTATATAATACTTGTACCTAACAAATTTATTTCTGGATCGGAAAATATTATATGTAATATTTGTTCCATTTTAAACTTATTTGTTCCTTATAATATTTGTATCTAAGAAAATTTATTATATAAGAAAAGTTCCGAATAGGAAATTATTTTATGTAATACATGTTCCATTGAACTGGTATTTTTATTATGTCAGTGGAACATGTATTACATAAAATAAATTCCTTTTGGAACTTTTATTACATAATACATTTTCTTAGGAATAAATATTATAGAGGAACTTCTGTTCCGTCACAACATAACCTCTCGAATGTTACCACAGCAAACGTGCTTATCTGCAACTACAAGAGTGGGTAGTAACAACATATCATATCAACCCTCTAGAATGGGGGTGGGAAAGTGTGAACGGTAAACTTTTTCCTATAAGAACAAATGTACCCCATGCACCTGAGCGATTAATTAAAGAAATAAGATATAACTGTAAACTTAACTGTGTCACTAAAAATGTGGTGGTAGGAAACATGGTTTAGATTGCACAGTTGGATGTGGAGACTGTAAAGGTGTTAGTTGCTCAAATTCAAACTTACAAAATATAACAGGCGAAGACATGACTAAAGATATGTAATTAGGACTATGTGATCAGAAACATATCTGTATTGTTACATGTTCTAACGTTTTGACAATCTTATTAATTTTGAATGCTGAATGTGTATTGTAATTTCAGTAGACGTTATTCATTACTGCTACATCAATACTTTTTATAGGTTACTGCTACTATTTCTAATATACTTCTATTTAAAAATTAAAGTCTTTTGGCCATTTTATTAAAAAAAAATAGGATAGAATTTTAAACTATCTTACTAGGTAAGATTTAATTTTTTTTTAATTTGGACATTCAATTCAGTATGTTAGGTAATATGTACAAATTAGAAAACTGAAAATCTTCCATTTTGCACAAGTTATCCATTCCAACAGTGAAAAGGGTTTTATTTCAGATATGAAACATTTTATATCTATCATAACTATGTTGTCCCCCTTTTTTGTCTTTGAGATAAAATACAAGAAATCTCTGCATTTTCCTTTGAAATATTTCTTATTTGGAATATAGATCAGCATCCTGTTATTCAAAATAGACTTTTGTTATTACCTATATATAAGCAACAACATTAAGTTGCATCATAATTTCTATGTTATATATATTTTCTTTTGTGTAAACAAGAAAGAATCGAGAAAATGAGAGAAAAGGGAAATTCTAATAATCCAAATTCCCATTTTGTATACATATTTGTAAACAATCAGTATTATTGGCCCCATATAATTTTATATGTTACTATGTTGTGCTTTGTTTTACTCAATTGTTTGATTAAAAATGACAAATTGCACAAATAACTTTTTTTCTAAATATTACAACACCTATTTATTAATTTTGGCAGGGTACTAGTACATTTTTGGATTAAATAGAGAAGGCACAGAAAGAAGACCTGTATTTTATTTTATCCATTTGAAAGATAAAACTCCTCTCATTAGTTTGATGCATGATTAGTATGATTACACTTTCATTGAATGCTCTTTTTTCCACATTTACAACTGTATATGTTAAAAAAATATGCATGCTGAAATAGTGAGAGGGGTTTAGAAAATCTCATGAAAAAATATTTTTCCCTATCTAGATTTTTCTAGACTTTTGATATGGTATTAGGAAGACATTTTGAAACAAGAAAATCCAGAGTTAAATTCTTTTGCAATTAGTGTGAGGTTTGGCTATTTTTTTCCCATAGACTGACTGGACTATTTGGTGAGAACGGAAAATGTTCAGTGGATTGATTTGTACTTGTAGCAGATGAAATCAGGATGTCAACAAACAACGGCGGCTGTTGCAAATTTCCGAATTTATATGACCCTAAACATTTTATAAAGTAAAACTGTAAATAATAGATGTTAATTATTATTCTTACCATTACTGTTCCATCGGTTGAATCTGCATTTTTCTAGTTAAAAATTCGATTGAAGCATATGCAATTTATTCACGAGTTATCTCCCTTATTTTCATATTTTTGAATATTTTGTTTTCATAAAATTCTTACTTTTCCCCTATTTAGAATTTTTAGACTTTTTATATGTTGAATATGTTTATGTCAAGAACTAATTACAGTCGAAATAAATTCTTTTGCAATTAGTTTGAGGTAAAACCGTAGATTGGCGGAACTATAAGCTCCGCCCACAAATTGTGTCGGTAGGCACTACTACAAATTCCCCTTTGACCGAAAAAAAAACTATAATTCCTCACTGTCGGAACCGTTTCAAAAGTTCATCGGAAAATCGTAGAAACAAACAAAAAGCCAGGAAAGTAGACGTGTGTTATTAATATCGAATTTGCCTCTTTCTATGATTTTTATATTTCAATTTGGAATTGTTCCTACTTTTTCATAGACAATTAAATGCAGTTCTATTTTTGAATTTACCACATTTTTCTCTCTGTAGTTATATCCCTGCTTTTTTCAGTTTGGCCCATGGTTGGTGGTTCTCTTCGGGAACTCCGGCTTCTTCCACCACTAAAACTGGTCGCCATGCTATAGCTGAAATATTGCTGAAAGTTGCGTTAAACACCAAAAAATCAAATAAAAAAAATTCAGTTACAAGCGGGGGCACCCATTTCCGATGGATACATTTTGTATCTTCTATTAAAAAACAGAATGCGGACTTTTACATTTTCAGCTATAAGTAAAGACATTCCAATATCTATTACAACACTTTATTTCGGAGTTCTTGTCGGGTTGTTACTAGTGACAGGTCTATTACATCTGCCTGAGTTCTACTGTCTGTTCCAAGGATTCTGGTTCCTCCTGTGTCTACCTTCAGGATATATTATTTTGATAATATACAGTATATGTAACATAACAGACAGATCATGGGGTAAGATTTCATTCAATTATTGTTTCTATATATTCTATGCTACAGCATATTAAGACACAAATTCTAGTGAAAACCAGACATTGAACTCGGTTACTCCAGAAGTTTAAGAAAATTCCTTAATATTTGTTTTCCGTGTTTTGTACAAGTATAACATATGTGACCCTGATGCAGCATATGATTAAATTCATTGTAACAGTGAATACGAACATTTTAAAGGTATCAGAATGGTAACAAAAAGTCGTAAATAAAAGAAGAAAAGAAAAGGCAATAGCAAAAGGAAAGAAGAAAGAAGAAAGAAAGGAGACAAAGGAAGGTCCACAAAACTCTATGCAGAAAACTAAAAACTAAATGATGAAGTTAGGTGCTCCAGTTCGAGCCCCCGTTGTGTTACTCGTGTCATAAATCCGACCATCAGTTAGTATAAACTGTCCAATTTATTATATGATTTAGTCGTTTTTATTGTGTGTTATCTCTAGAGTGAATGTCAATACATTAAACTAATCATGCATACTACTAAGGATATCGCAATGCACATTTGATGTATATATGCAAATCAAAAGTGATACTCCAGTAATGCGGTTTATGAGAGAGAGAAAAACTATTTATACATTGTAGGAACACGCGAGGACAAACAGGAAAATACAGGAAGGAAAACGGGTACCTGGTATGAACATATAGGACAAATATTGAGACAGATATTTTTGTAAGTCAAATACTCAAGTGCTCATTCTTAAATAAATCATTATGTTTCTACCATCATTTTAACATCGCGTTTAGGGTATTACAGTTGAAATGTTTCAACTCCATAATGAAATGATATCAAGATAAAAACGTCAATTCCATAATTTATAAAAACCTCGCCTTCATAAAGATTTCTAACATGTGGCACAAAAGGGACATTGAGACCTAAAACTAATTCAAAAAATTTTAGTTTTCACATTGTAAATTTCACATTTAATTTAGAAATACATTTTTCACCAAGCGTATAGTGTGGCTTACATTATACAGATTATTATATTATTTGTTGTAATTTCCAAGACGTTCTGAACTCCGACTACATATAACAAACAATTACTAGTTGTAATATAGCAACAACCTAATCTAGAGTCTTCTGTCGTGTTTTTATTGTCCAACCAGTGGTCGTAAGACAACTTGGTAACTCATTGGGATTTCCGTCTCTGAATATCTTGAGATACATGACGGGTGTCTTTTAAGAGGTAGAAACTGCCTACCCTTCGCGACGGACTGATTTCACCTCTGTTGCTCATCCTTTTTTTAGTTTTTTGTGTTGTGCTATTATGTGTATTCGTCTATTGTCGTTACGATTTCCGCATAAAAACGATGTTCGGTTCGTCGTTATCTCCAGTTGTTTGTAGGAGGGGGCATGTCTTATATACGTTATTTGTGTTTGTTTGTGTGTATTGGTGTCCACAGATAGTGTGTTCTATTTTTGTTCGTATTGTGTGCCTTTGTTGCCATTTTCTCTGGATGGTCCATCTTTGATTACCCCTTTGGTACTCTCTAACGTTTATTGCAGACATTTTGAGTGGAAGTAAATCTTTGTGGTATTTTTTATTGTTTGTTTATACATGTATCTATATTTCCGTTATATTCAAATACCAAAATGGGGTCACATTAACAGGTTTAATCACAGCACATTTTTGTGTCTGTCCCAAGACAGGATCTAGATTTCTATTTGCAAATGCCATAATCTGATTTGTATTTGATGATGTGAGGTTAGAGGGAATTTGTCATTTTGTTATTATTGGTGGAATTGCTGGCCATCATCGATTTAATTATAAATTCTTTTCATGATGTTCTCGTTATTATGGTGAAGACATCGTAAAGCAGGAATTGTTTACCCTTCCGGAGCACCTGAGTTCACCCTCTATTTTAGTGGGGTTCGTGTTACTCGTTCTTTATTTTATATGTATGTTTTGTTGATTGTTGTTTGTCCTTTTGTACATTTTCTTTTTGGCCATTACGTTGTCTGTTCTTTTTCGATATGCGGATTCTGATTGCCCCTTGGTATCTTCAAACTCTTCTTTAAAAATTGTGTCTGATCCATTGTTTGTATACTATATTTGCTTAACAGTAAAATACTTTTTAAGCATGCTATTTTCTATATATTTTTGTATGTATTCCCGAAACGAATATTTTATTTTCATGTATTATTAGTACATATACTACGCAAGGAGTGTAGTGGATGCAAGATGATGTGATACAGTTTGTCAGTGACTTTTGGAAGGGTTCTCCGGTTTCCCCCACCATTAAAACTGACCGCCACGATAGAACTGAAATATTGTTGAAATTGGCATTAAACACCATAACCCTAACCCCTTAACAAAAACAAGGAATCCACCAAACTCAGTTTTTACTCAGTTGATTTTTCTTTATAAATAAGCACATGGAGAATGCGTGGCTATATGTTTAAGGATTGGTCGCAATTTTTGTCGTTTCATGAAGAAATAACCTCAATCAGGTTGTACATACCGTGCAACCCGCGTTTTTCAAAATAAGGCAATAATCTGAAATAAATTTAGATAACCCCAAAGGTGCCTCATTTAAAGAAAATCGCCTGATGACAACCGCACGTGACGCCTTGGGAACGACGTATATTTTCAGATTCAAGTACATACGAAAATGTACTCAACTTTTTAAACCAATCAAAACACGCATAAAATGACATGTGACTCTAAAATTAATTTATATGTGTGTTTCACACGTGTTTTTCTAACGATCTTCCTATTAGATTTTGGGTAGTTTCCTGGAATTTTTCTTTGTTTTTTCTTTAGCTGCTGTGATAATACGACTAAGAAGGACGAAGACAATGTACACCCTGTAGGGAGAGAACAAGGAGGATACGATTCCCCTGCTACAACTGGGAAGCGGATGCCATCAGATGCCTCAGACTTAGAATATAGTCTAACAAAATCATACCAAGGCCAAACTTCTAAAATGACCATCAAAGAAAGTGTAGAAGAGAATCCTAATCAAGGTAATCAATATACATATATATTGTGTATCGTGGGCGTGATCGTATCGTAGTTGGATTTACAACTACCTATGCAATTATTGCCTATCACCCCTAAAGTCGTGAGTTCTAACCACGTTCTTGGCGAGATGTACTCGAGACAACATTATGTGATAAAGTTTGTCAGTGACTCGCGACAGGTCGGTGGTGTTTCTCCGGGTACTCCGGTTTTCTAGACCAATAAAACTGACCGCTACGATATATACCCATTACATACATAGTGTGGTTGTACAAGACTTTGTATCAGGTCGAGCCTGTTGTGTGAACCAGTATTACTACGAGTCGCGATAGCGTCGAGTTGTGATGCGGTTAGTTCACGCAACAGGCAAGACCTGATACATAGTCTTGTACCAACACAGTATGTATGTAATAAGTTTATGTAACATGTCAATAAAAATTAATTTAAAACAAATAACAAGGATCTAATTAATATTTACAATTTTGTTTACAATACTCTCAGGAAGACTACATTTTGTGCATGACGTCTCGTTATTTGTTGCCCTTCTTTCACCAATGTCGAATTACTGTTCGATCACTTTCAGTGTCACTGTACAATCCGAAAACGTTTTTAAAAAAGAAATTTGGAACTTACAATTGCCGGAAATATTGAAACTATGTCTTTGAAAATGAGAATTAATGTGCTGTTCCCTGCATTCCAATGATATGACGTCATGACAAAGGAGTTCGGTAGAAAACGTCTCGTGCATCGTCGCGCCATTCTTTTATCACCAGTGTGGTGATACAACATATTGTATAGACACCTTGTATCAGACAGGCTACTATCGTTAATTACAAAGGAAAACTTACATGTGCATAATGCTAGATAAAATAAATATTGTTGAAAGTGGCGTTAAACACCATAATCCAAGCAAATTAATAGACATCGTAGACCAAATATAGGATGCCTCGTTCCTACGTGAACACTTGGAAGACTTTGTAGACAAGATCACTATGCAATAGGTGAACACTTCATAGAGCAAATTTCTAACATTACATTTATTGTAGACTATGTTTTCTACAGTAATGTGGCACTTAACTATACAGATTTAATTTCTTATTCCATTACTTCCCTTTTCAAGTCAAGAATAAAGCACCAATTTTCTCTGATCAATTCTGGATATAAGTACAATTTGATCCAATAACTCACATTAATTTTATGTTATACAAATTACAAATGTTTTATTAATGAAAGTTCAGTCATGGTGAACATGAGCATACAAAGAGAAGTCAATAGTAGAGCATAATTATTAAAATACGAAAAACAATACACACAATTCATAATAATACGTGTAATTATGATCAAAGGGAGGCAATCGGATTATTTTATATAACAATAAAACAGAACGTTACACATGTTGTATGATTTATGAAAGGACATGTATGTACTTGTAGCTATTTATGGTGATGACGACGAAATCATTAAAGTTGAGGATTGGATTGGACAGATTGATGGAGGGTTAAAGGTCAGTATAATAAAAACGTAGATATCAAATGTAGTCCGCACAACCCGTTTCTGTAATAACCTTCATCGGGTACGTTACTGGAATAACCTTCATCAGGTACGTTACTGGAATAACCTTCATCAGGTACGTTTAAAATCGAAAGATTGGAAAGCAAAATAATTTAAAGTTTTGAGAGCAATAAAACCAAATGGTCGAGTCAAACCAAACACTAAATATTTTGTTTCTGTCTCTCTGCTAAGGAGGCAGTATTAAGGAATAAGAGCAGATTGGTTGGTTCGGAATCGGGATACTGTGTCCGAATGGAGCAACAGGTCTTCTTGTGCACTGGTGTATCTGTAAGCTACATAATGTAGAACTACACTATAGATTCAGCTAAGTATTTTGATACAGTTCAGAACGGACACAATTAACATCTCCTCGATATGTAACACACAGGCAATCAGTCACTCACTCTATAGTAAAAATTATTAAATAAAAAACAAAACAAAAAGAAGACAATTCTCATATTTATACTGCGGTAAATTCATAAGTGTAATGTTGTTCTGTTGTATAATGATTGAATCTAGACGAAATATCACGGATTTGAAGAATTTTTGCAATGCGTGAAATTAAAAATAAAAATGAGCTGTGATTTGAAATTATGAATATACATTTCTCCTCAAATTTAAAATTGTGTTGAATATTTTACAGTCATATGGCCGTATCTTTTACAGGTAGAGTACGTTCCACTTTTTAAAAAACACGGCTACGATGATACAAGTTTTATTGCCAGTATGACAGATGTTGACTTGAAAAGAATTGGAATAAAGAAACGAACACAACGAACTTTATTGGAAAACAGACTGAAAAATCTACCAGATTTTCTTATAGAAGCAGCTGTACCGGTAAGTATTAGCTACACAAAGTGTAGAGTAGCAATCTGATTTAAATAAACTTTAGAGAATACCGACGGGAGCAATAAAAAAAATAGGCAATCCAGAGAAACTGGCAACATAGGGTACACAAAGTAAAGACAAACAAAATAAAAACACAACACAATATGTGTTGGACACCACTATGCGCAAACAAACACAAATAACGTAAATAAGACATGAGCCCTCCTACAAACAACTGGAGATAAATATAGATCATCACAAAATTGCATAGAAGATATGTGGTATGTTCCGATAGAAGCAGACATTCATATAGGCCATTGTGAAATGGGATAAGCATAAATGTGCAGTACATTTACATGTACTGATATGTACACGTGACAGTGAAAATACAACAAGACCTCAGAGTGGCAGGTTATTATTTTAGGTTTGCTTTATCGAAGAAATGGCTGTAACGTCATCAATATTTGTCATGTGATCAATTTTTGTCATTAAGTCAGTGTGTGTCATGTGATCAGATGTTTGTCTTTTTATGATGATGTGAATACATGACTTAGACGCATCAGTGTGAAGCAATATAAGCCTACCTTTGCCAAATATCATATCAGGGCTTACAAATATCGGTATCCAGCAATCCAAACATGCCTTTTCGAAATAACACATCCGGGTCTCAAATAGTCTGTCATGTAATCAGATGCGTGTCACCTGGTCATATATTTTCTCTTTTCAGGATAATGTAGATACGTGGCTTAAAGACATCGGAATGCATCAATACAAGCATGCGTTTACCAAATGTCACATCCGGGAAACAAAGGATTTGGAACAACTGAAATCGTTCGATCGAACAGATATTGAAACTGAGCTATCAATTACTAAAGCAGGTAAATTTCTTTATTTGGAGAGGGTGTTCTATTAAGGTGTAATCACTACAAAATACGAATGGAGCTACCACACTATTCTTAATGTATGTAGGCTTGGATTCAGGTTTTGACTTAAGGGGCGTCGGATCTAGACGTTGGATCGAGGGGCGAATAATTTGCAGTCGGTAGGAAAGATAGTCCTGGTTGCGGGTACATAGGAGTGAACTCACCGGTGTTACTGTTGTAGGATTTATTGTGATAAATGCTGTACAACATACGCTTTGCAAAGTATACACATTCCCTCTAAATCCGCGCCTGGTACGAATTAAATCATTCATAATCTACAGAATACGTATTAGTGGGGATTTTTTTTTATTCTGTGTTTGATCAAGAATAATTATAATTAGAAACGTTTTGGAGGATCTTGTCAGTGAGAAACGCTTGAAGGTAACAAAGGGGGTAAATCCGTAAATCGACAAAGGCCTACGCTTTGATTACTCCTTTATATCACATTTTAATAAAATTGTTGTCAGCAATGAAGGCCAGGCTTCACTTTGTCTTGATACCTCTTGAGATTTGGACATAAATTGCGCTCAAAGATATACCGTAAATTGGGCGATTTTTGCGTTTTTCTCTCTGAATGCATGTGTTTAATTTTGGTGTATGTAATTTTGGCGCTTTCTTAAATTGATGTGTTTATTTTTGGCACCCTCAGAAACAGATGATGTTCTCATTTCGTACTATGCATGCAACAAAAAATCCTGATTTGCTTGGAGTCAGGAATAATATGTTTTTGGGAAACACCGTGTCATTTTGTTTTGTTGTTTTCAGTGACGTTAGCACTCAATCGCTCATTTGAAAATTGTATTTAATTAGTTACAGGGGGTGTATTGGTTCTTGTCGTTCGTCGTCTGTGATCTGTTAGCTGTTGGAAATTATTATACCTACCATTGTATGAATTATTTTATATGCTATGGAGGAAAGGAATTTAATGTTTTCCCCTATAATTTACAATTTTGATTGAACCATCATCATTATTGACCACGTGATCGATACATAGTCAGGTGAGATTCTTGTTTTATTTTCTTCCCGTTGATTTCAGCTCATGTGAGAAGATTGCTGCATGCTATAAAATATTTACGGACACCAACTAAAGGTTTGTATAAAGACTGAAAGACAAAGACAGAGTTCATTTTGCAATCTTTATGTTTTCATTGAAACATATTAGCGCAATGCTAAAGTGATAGTCGAAGACTTCCCAATTCAAAATAATTCATGTAAATGGAAGGGATAGATTGATATAAAAGATATTCTTTTTCATATCGATGATTTGCATATTTTCCCTTTGATCTTTACATATGATAATATCTATTATCAAACAACTAGCCTGATGTTACCATAATATCGTTGTTTTCTAAGATGACGTTATAAATACCTCACGTTACCAAATCCTCGATAAACATACTATGATTTATATGTTTTGCTCGAAATGAACTTCGCCTTCCATGCGATATTGCTCTGAGAAATCCATTTTCGCTAAACAAATCATCGATAGTATATATACAATGAAACTTCTCTAAACCGAAATCCTGCATAAATGTAACGTTAAGTAAAGTCCTAATGTATGAAATCTTTCGTCATTGTATTTGTATAATTCGAACGCCTGTCTATTGCAAACACAAAGCTGGTCCCAGGGAGGTTCGGTTTAGACAGGTTCTTCACTGTGCATATATATAGATGATGTACATACATGTAAAATGTTCCAGCTCGGGTGCACTCGACTCGCAGCCGCAAGTGATAAAGTTTACCAGTTGCTTGCCCATTGTCGGTGGTTCTCTTCTGATACTCGGCTTCTTCCACCACTAAAACTGGTTACAATGATATAGCTGAAATATTGCTGAAAGTGACGTTAAAACACCAAAAATCAAATCAAAATCATAAATAGAGGATGCACATATATGTAGCCTATTTTGGGGTAGATAGTCGACAATCTAGGTTCATTTAAGATATATTCCGGTAAACAGACTATCTTAATACATCTTAAGTATTTTTCTGTAAATAGTAATAACAACGTAAATATCACATTTAGTGCGCACTACGATACGCTCAATGTAGAAATATTAGAAAGCCAAATAATTTGAAGTTTTGGGAGCAATAAAACCAAAGGACCTAAACAGGATAACCAAAATCAGCTAAGGTCACTTATGTCTGAGTTTTATTAAATCACTTAATAGATGGCTGTGAATTCAGCACAATGATTTTCATAAATATGTTAATATTTGAAGAGTTAACCTTGACCTTATTCAAATTTAGAGGAGTTGTTGAATGCTGAAATCAAGCAACAACTAGACAATGCCATCAAACACGACATCCAGACAGTGAATCCTGAAGAATACGAGTTCTGGGAGGTGCTTACAGAAACTCATTTGAAACCAACCTCGGAAGCTTTTAGTATAGAGGGGCAGTTAAGGAGTGAGTATGTTATATAATGTCAAACTTGTACAGAAAAATCATAGATAAAGAGTCAGTGTTATGATTATGGATTGTGAGCCTCACTTTCAGCATTGTTTCAGCTTTTTCGTGACTACCAGATTTGATGGGAAGATGTTTTACCAAACTGAGCTGTGAAAACCCCAACAAAGAGTATGTGGTTTGACACTTTGACACTTTAGGGAGGTATTAGGGCGACAATCACTTTAGCTTCCCATGGTCAAATGCTTTAAAATTTGCAACGAAAGTTTTGTTCACAATATGAGCTCGGATTTGGTTTTTACACACTTTAATGGTTCTAGTTTTATGCCCCTTAATTAAGTTTTAAAGAAATGTGTATATATAGATTATTTAGTGTGTGTGTGGCGTTCAGTTTTACTCGTGGAGGAAACACGAGTACCCGGAGAAAACCACCGACCTGTAGCAAGTCACTGATAAAACCTTTATCACATAATTTAGTTTCGAGTACACCTCGCCATGAACGGGGTTCTAACTCACAACATAAGTGGAGATAGACACTGATTGCACATGTAGTTGTAAATTAAACTACCATACGATCATGATCACGATCATGTGATATTGTTTTTTATTTGTATATGTCTATTTCTTGCAGCCAAATTAGAAGAGCTGAGGAACACATGGTTGATGATCCTGTTAGCTGTCAACTCTATGTGGCTAGTTCTGATTTTAACTTTATCTTCCAAAATAGATTTGATCGTTTTGGGAAGTAATCCAGTTGGTATGTATTGTTATATAAGAGTGTGATTGTGAGTGAAATAAGTGAAGACTAGTGAAGCAGGAACTGCCTACCATTTCGGATCACATGTTTTCACCCCCTGATTTAAGAGGGATTCGTGAAGCAGGAATTGCTTACCCTTTCCGAGAGCAGGTTTTCACCCCCTGTTTTAAGTGGGGTTCGTGTTACTCGATCTTTAGTTTTATGTGTAATGTTTTGTCGATCGTTGTTTGTCCTTTTGTCCTTTTTCGTTTGACCATGGTGTTGTCTGTCCTTAGATTTACGAATTTGTTTACCCCATTGGTATATCTGCAAACTTCTCTTACATCTGGACGATCCACAAAGGAAATTATGCATGGCCGCTTAATTCCGAAATTGATACTTAATGATAAAAAATAGATATAGAATTCAATGCGCATGACACGTTTCTGATAAAAACGTAGATATCACATTTTGTGGGCACGACACGTTTCTGGAATAATCTTCATCATGTACGTTCAAAATCGAAAGATTGAAAAGCCAAATAATTTAACATTTTGGGATCAATAAAACCAAAGGGCTTAAACAGGATAGGCAAACTATCTTCATAGCGTCTGTTCATTGTCAAAAGATTGGAAAGCCTAATAATTTGGGAGCAAGAAAAACAAAGGGTCTATTCAAGATGACCGCCATCTACTAAGAAAATTTTGAAGATACCAAAGGAGTAATCACAAGCCGTAAATCGAAGGACAGAAACTGCAATGGCCGAAAGAAAAAGACAAAGAAACCAACAACGTTATTCAAAAACACTACACAGAAAACTAGATTGAGCAACATGAATCTCACTAAAAATCGGCAGTGCACTCAAGATCATGTCAAGCCCTCAGGGAAAAAACTCCATTGAGTCGAAACTTTCCATCATCTCATGTGTTCTCCACATAACAAGGTTAAATGTCAAATGGTATAGATTTGTTATGTGTTCTCGAATACATTGATTTGTATTCTCGAATGTTATGTATTGTCCACCATTACCAGGTAATCCATCCAGTTGAATTTGAAGCTATTATATTTTTTGCAATTATTCAGGTAGAATGTTTCTTAATTGTTTAAGGCAAACGCTAAAGAATACCGTAGGGCGAATCAAATATAGACAATCTGGAGAAACTCGAAACATAGGGTATCCTCGATGATCTTAAGTTCGTTGCCCTAAGCTGTTTAGCAAGGAAAAGTTTTGCATACTCATACCAGAAATTGATTTGACTGTTTGTTAACATTCTCTAGATATTTGCAAATATTTGTATACCCTTAATTTTTAAATAACTCGGAAAATAATAGGACCAGCATCTATATCCGTAACGTGACCTATTTCCGAAATGAAAGCGGCCATGCTTGTAAGTTCGTGACCCTGGTGTAACGCCTTATTATGCACACATGCCCAAACAATCTGACAATATATGAGGCCATGCATATTGTATTTTTAGTTTACGATGAAAACAACAATGATTATAATATTAGGAAAGAAATAAAATTGCACTTACATTTTTTGTACTTGCATAAATAAGATTGGCCATTATGAAGACGATAGGCAAGTATACTGGTACGGATGTGAGTTGTAAATAAAGGACAAAGATAACATTTTTGCATTATAATTTAGTAAGGCAAAGGGATATCAACATAGAAATTTGTATATAATGGCCTTAAATATATTTTTTATAATTTTTAATTGTTATTTCATTGAAAAATCACTCATGAAAATAACGTTTTATAGCTAAGAAACATATCAACAAAAAAAGCAAAAAAAGTAATTCCTTTGGCCATACAAAGAAAAATGTCGTCATGTGACCTTCAATCAGATGTTGACTCATCATTTGGAATGTCAACAGACCGACTGAAGGGATTTCCCAAGAAATTCTTCGAACATCTAGTTAATAAAGAAAAAATAATAACGAAATCAGCCATTTTTCACCAAATTTTTTAAAAAAGCTGCAATAACTTACCTGTTTCTGTTCCATTTTCATCCAAAAGTGGCATATACTTTGGGAAACGTCAGCGTTATTTGCACATTGCAGAAGGTAAATATTTATTCATGACGTCACGAGTTAAAGGGAAAGCACAGAATGTCACGAACGTACAATCATAACTAACTTAGAATCATCGACGATACACAAGACGAAGAAAACAAAACACACAAAAAACAACACAATATGTGTTGGACACCAC
>MJUT01018475.1:103327-129950 GCA_002080005.1 Gigantidas platifrons | reverse complement strand
TATATTGCCGGAATCTAGCTGAATCAGTTTTTCCATTCATTAAAACATTAGTAATTCTCTCGGTCTTCTCACGAGTGAACAGTTGGTTTGATGGTTTTTGTAATAAAGTTCCTAAATATGCTTCAAATGTTTCTTGCCACATTCTGTTTACTGACGATTACTTTAATAACTTTATTCAATTTCAAACTATTTTGTTAACTGCGAGTGAGCAGAATTCACTTATTACGAACATACTAAATTCAGGACATGTAAGTTTGTAATAGATTAAATTAGACTTATTTCTAAATTGTACAATTGCGATAATTAAAATATATTTTAGATTCGAATAACGTTGATATGTAAAATATTTTTGAAGCCTCGATAATCTCTTGAAACTAGGCAGACCGTACGCGTATGGTCCGACCGTACGCGTACGGTCCGACCGTATAGGTATTTTGAAAATATACGCATACGGTCCGGACCGTACGCGTACGGTCCAAATACGCGTATGGTCTGGAACATATATATTTCATTTGATGTAAAACCATACTTCACGAACTTGTCATGCTGTTACATAATCAGTGTACATATTACATTGTATATGGGCCTTAACCATTTATTATAAATGAGTTTGTGCTTATAAAGTATTTAGTATTTTAGTATTATTGTCGTAAAAGGTCCGTTGCCTCCAAGTCGCGAAGGTCGCGGTGCCACATTTTAACACGTTTTCTATAAATCGTAAAGGTGCCGTTACGAACCTTTTCCATTCAAAATTGAATTTAATGACCTTTAATGGATTAACTGACAACTGGGTTAGGAGTTGGTGCATTTAGGTTTCTTCTTTTAATAATTGTCAAAATAATCCTCAGTCCCCCATTTTAACAGTGAGTGAGTGATTGGTTGTAATGTTGTCTAACGTCAACTCTGCAAATATTCAGGTGTATCATGACGAGAACAAGTTAATTTTCAATGAGAAGATGATGACGAGCTCACTGAAATAACAATCCGCGGAAAGACATGTTGCTCCACTCGGATACCTTTTCCTGATTCCGTAAAATGATTTTAAATTTTTAACGGGCAATGCCCTAATCATGATTCACGGTAAATAAAAACCGACATTACAGAAGCACATCTATATTTTCTATGTTTCTAAATGCCTTCATAGTAAATGTTGTCATTAATATTTGTGAGGGTAGAGATGCTCTTGTTTGACAATAGTGTTCTGAAAATGTATCTGTTGAATACACAATTAAACTTCCATAAAAAATCATTTAATTATTTCATTTTATTTATTTTCTTCATAAAACAATTTGTCGGAAGTATATGATAAAAAGATTAACACATGACCTTTTCCATATTATTCCGGATATCATACATCGACCCATATAAAGATTCGACTGATATGGAGGTATCGGGATGATATCCCGGCTGATATGGAAAAGGTCATGTATTAATCTCTATGTAATACATGAATACTTTCGTGCTAGATAACAACGCCCCCGGACGTCGAAGAAGACACCTCATAACAGACTTGGGGTCAATTTCTTTCAAATGTAATCGATTACATTACAATTACTTTGCAATTTTCATGATTACATTACATTATGATTACATCAATTTTCAAATGCAATCGATTAAATTACAATTACTTTGTAAATGTAATCGATTATATTACTGATTACATTTAATGTCATGACAACCAATATATTAGTGTTTTATGTTATTTTGTCTCATGTGCATCTGTCTAATATCTCTTATTTTTTTTATTGTATTTCTTACTCCGAATTATGAATTACAATTCAGTTTTAATGTGATCATTACATGCAATAACAAACAGTACATTGTAAATTATAAACAGCAATTCTCCTTTTCCTTCTCTTCATAAAATATGTCGTCTCTTATTACTATATATGACCAATATTGATTCCATCTTATACCATTAGTAAATATCATAACATACATTTGCACATTTTAATAATATATATATCAAATAATTTCAAACATCCTGTCAAAGTCTATTTGGGATAATAAACTAGCAGTTACCTTGATAAAATGTGTAATTAAGGTATTATTTATGACACCAAATTATATGTAACAATCACCATTCCTAAATTTCACACCATTTGAATGTTTGTCCTTGATATATAATTCAGAAGAAAAAACAAACAAAAATCATTCTGATTCTAAAAACTTGCTTAAAAATGTACATAATTTCTCAGTCTAAATATGAAAACTAAATCCTTAATTTATGTAAATAGGCTTAATAAAATATCCATTACAAGTTGCATAGTAACCCAAGTAATGAAAATTATCATATAATCCAATACTAAAAGGAAAATCAGCACCAAAATAAAAGACAGAAATATCACATATATCTGAATATCAGATACAAGCCCCATTAGAATATTCTTTAAAAAAAAATCAAAAATTTTACAAATATTACAACTTGCTATCTATCAGTTATTTTGTAATATGTATGAATGAAAATATTTTGCTATTCTACTACCAGCATCATAAATAAATGTTTCTGAAAATTATAATTCATATTTTGATTTTGATATAATATCTTTATTGAAATTTAAACTTGTATAGGAAATCTTCATGAGATACCTATGTTTCGGTTGATATAAAATATTTCTTTATCTTACGGGAATCATGAGGACATGGTGATAGTCTTTCATAGAAGCAATTTCATATATGAAATCTTGAAAGTTGTGTCAGATAATTTAAAATTTTAGAGCTTGTTGTGTTTTACACAAGCCGACAAATTGTTTTCATTGAGTTTTTGAAACCCTAAAGAAATTGAAATTGAGATATTACTTGTTTGGATATCAAGTCTTTGAAGCCATAATTCATACTTAATATTTTTTGTAGCTGTGATAGTTTTGATTGCAATTAAGCATAAAATAATGTCTTTTGATCATGTTGTGATTGCCACTTTATTTTTAAAAAAAAAATTTGAGTTTTTAACAATTGAATTTCATAACATATTTTGTTATTTAGATGTCAATAAACTTTATATTTTTTCTAGTAATCCATTCTACATTATTTGTTTAATAAATTTCATGAAGAAAATTCATTTAAATAAATCATACATTAAATATCTAAGGAGATATATGTTTCAGTTAAGAAAAAATAAGTCAAAATGATGAAAAGTAATCTAAATGTAATCAGAAAGTAATCATGATTACAGGGTCTAAATGAATGTAATCGATTCCATTACGATTACATGTAATCTAATGCAATGACCGATTACAGATTACATCCGATTAGATGAAAAAATGTAATCGATTACAACTGATTACGATTACAAATTATGATTACCCCATGTCTGCCTCATAATATGTCTTTGATTGATTTTAATATTTCAATATTATTTCAGTACTTGCATTAAATATACGTCTTCAAAATTCCGACGTAAGAGTCCCGAAAACGCTTATTTTTATTTAGCTTACATATTCTACATAGAATGTTTTTTAGAGTGCTTATATTTATATCAACAAAATACAGATGAAGATCGTATTTTAGAGCGAATAAAGTTCAATATTGTACAGGTATTATCTGACGATCACGTTATCACGCGACATCAGCGAGTTAATCAAGGTAACAGAAATAAACTTGTACGTTTGGAAAAGGGGAGACAACTAAACTGTATTCTCTGTACTACACCAAACATACGCTTGAGAGCAATCATTGTATTTTCGAGATGAGGGGTTCATGCCATGTGCTTGTATCGGCATTGAACTTTATGAAACATATTAAACATATTGACAATTCCTCACTCATCGCCTTTGTCAATATTATATTTTTGATGGATAGTTTAACGTGATAAAGAAACAAAACTTGCCGGGTGAAAAAAAACACAGATCACAGGCAATAATTAAACTGTTATATATATCTTTGTTTAACCTTCCCATATAAGGTTAAAATCCAACACACATTACTCGGAGCTGGACTAGACAGATACTCATGTCATTTATATCGATTCTTTCAACTTTACATGTGAATATTTATCATGCTTCCTCCATAGTATTTGTTATTCAATGTTAATATATAAAACAGGGAGTTATGGTGTTTAACTCCACTTTCAACAATAGTTCAGTTATATCGTGGCAGTCAGTTTTATTGGTGGAAGAAACCAGAGTACTCGGGGAAATCATCGACCCACCGGAAATCACCGACAAACTTGTTTTCTTAGGGCAAAAGCGTACCTTGTTATGTCAAATTTTACATCTATTCCATTAAAGTGTGATAAACGCGCATGTAAATTTACTTGACAGATCCAATAAAGTGTGCAATTTAACATTAGACCCAAACAGTTTTTTTTTAAATACGTTAGTAATTTTCTATTTTACCCTTTAAGGTAAATAAAACCGCGCGGACAATTTTACATTAGGTCATGTTCTGTGACGTTTTACACTGATACGTCACGGTAAACAAATTTGACTAAAAGTCCTTTGGCACTGATCCGTGAAAAGGGTTTGGCATCCAAAATACTGTGACGCCAAATGTCATTCATTGTTATAGTCCGTTTGACTTCTATAAATCTTCAAAAATAAATTCTTAAAAATCAAGTTTTCAAATCAACAATTTTATTTCTAGATGTTTGTTAATATATGATATATACGAACTCTGACAATTAATTTCAAAATTTTTGGTCCATTATTAAAAAAAGTTACCCATTAGGTCTCTATGTTAATAATATTGACTAAAGTGTAAAAATCTGGAGGGAGTGAGTACAAATAACAGACTGTACCATGTGACATAGGACAATTAAATATTAAAGTTCATAATAACAATTGAATATCATCTATGGGCAGTTAATGAGTAGCCTTTTGATAATTAAGTGTAATATATCAAATGGTACAATGAAATATTCATTGAAAGCACATGTCTATTATATTGTTTTCATGGCTTAGCTATTACACTAGTTGTACTCACTCCATCCATACTTTTATACTTATAAATATAATTAACATAGAGACCTAATGGGTTCATATATTAATAAATATCTAGAAAAAAAATTGTTGATTTGAAAACTTGGTTTTTAAGAATTTTTTTCTGAAGATTTATAGAAGTCAAACGGACTATAATTTTGTGTCAAACTCCCTCATTGGTCTCAATTTCATGTACAGAGACGTGCAAAAAGTATTCGGTCACTGTATTTTTTTTTGCTATATATTTCATATAAAATCACAATTTTTCAAAACATTATTCCAAACTCAATTCTTGTTCGATTTTGATGAAATGTTTACCAACTGAACAGAACTTTGTCAGAAGCCACAGCTGTGGACAGGACCCTCCCCCCTTTTTCTTGAACATTTTTTTCATGTAAACAACATTTTGCAACTTTCTATGTATCACTGTATGACATATACAATAAATACAATCAAACAGTAGTTTCTATCCATACCGGGTTTCTGACATACATGTATGCAGGGTCCCAGATTAACTTTTTGTGCATAATAGCCAAATGGGCTATTGAAATTTTGAGACTGCTAGCCCAGATTAGAAAGCAGTAGCCCAGGTGAAAATGACAAGGGCCGCTAGTGGGGTTGGGGGGTTATTTCCTTCCCCCCCCCGCCCCCCCCCCAAGAAAATTTTGTATTTTTTAAGCCAAATCCTGTATTTTACACACATTTTTGAAAGAAATAAAACTAGTTAAGTGGATTTTCTCCAATATATAAACATTTGGTACATTTTTCTTGATTTAAAAAATAATCAACTACCAGAACTTTGGAAATTTACCGAAATTTAGAGTGCTCCTTAGGCGAAGGATTATTCTATAAACTACGTATTCTGGTTCCCTGTTTGAAAAACCATAACTGATGTTCCTTTGAGTTAGAAACATTTCAGTTGAACAGGTAACAGAAAAACGATCACGATACAAACGGACAAACGATAGTTTAGGGATACAGGGCTACTGGAATTTTTAATAGCCAGCTGGGCTTTCTTTCTATGTTTTCAAGTCGCCCAGGTGACATTTTGGTTGCCATGGGCGACTGGGCGACCGCTAATTTAGACCCCTGGTATGTATATAACAGAGAAGGTAAATCACTCTTCTTTGTTTACATTTGGGTACAATGTACCTGTTGGACATTCATCTTAAATTTAGTGAATAAAATAACATGCATGCAATTAGAAATTATATCTTTAATGTAGATCATATGAAAATTGCAGACTTCCTCATGATGTCCCCATCTCAGATTAATCCCTTTTGGGATTCGAAGCCAGAGTTATCAGAAAACAACTCTGGCTTCGAATCCCAAAAGGGATTAATCTTAGATATGCAAATTATCAAATGGCACCTCATTTGGTATCAGGACATGTCGGGACCTGGACATCTCGGTACTGAACATATGCGACATTCCGGTACTCGGTACTGAATAATAATAATAATTTGATTGAATTAAAACACTTTTTTTTATAATTTTTTTTACATTTAGACGTTGTTTATACAAATTTTTATGGTGCATAAATGACATAAGACCAAAACAAAATATAATCAAATGTTTTTGATAATAGAAATTATTGAAGAATCGAAGTACATGTACAGTTGGATTTGAGGTTATAAGCTGTTGTAGGCACATAACTGACCCTGTGACTTTTCAACATATAGCAAACCAGTCGAAATAATTCCTGGCCCCATGTAATATTGGAAGCCACAGATGTCACCTGCTGCATGTCCTGTAATGTCAGACCGATCAACACATAGCTATAGCTAGACAGCAGCAAATTTCACCATCATCTAATCAGAGGTAATCAATTTCATGTTCTTCTAGCTACATAGGCTAGACAAGTCAACAACATTATATTTTACTATCAACTAATCTAGTCCTGAGGCAATTTTATAGGGATTAAACTCTCAGATCATGAAAGCTACCATGATGAACCAGAAATTAGACTTCATGCACAAAGCCGACAAAAAATGCATAATGATACATGCATACACTTATACATGTAAGTTATACCAATAGAGCTCCTCCCATATTTACAGTGTGTGGCTATCACAGAAACAAAGGGTTATTTAGATGAACTTGTTACATTTAATTAATGTACGCAATCTACTTCAAAAACAGAACATTTCTTAAGAAGTCAAGAGATGTTAAATATCATGAATCACAGTTGACGGTAAAATCAAAATAAACAAATTTTAAAAAGGTCAACCTATCAGATAGAGATCCCACCCCAAAGACAAATGAAATGTACCTGTAATGAAATTTTGAGAGATCAATTAATAAGGAATATAGTTATGTAAAAAAAAATGCAGAAAAAAATGCCTAAAATTCCCAAGAGTAAATACATTATAATATGATCCTTTGTCAAAGTTTTATAACTCGGACTTAATTTGTTGGTTCATTTCTACTTTTCTTTTTAAAGTTTTCTATAGTAAGTGTAGAAATAATAAAAGTGTAATAAATGAAGATAATATTGGTCAGTAGAGAAGTACTGGGCATGGGTAATTATGTTATTTAATTAGATCACACCACTGATTGATCGATTTTAATCTCCTCCCCACTGCCTATTTATATGTGCTTTTGTGATTTTCGTAATTTCTCATTAATGAAATGAGATCATGAAAAACATTTTACGGGATATGTTTATATCAACAATAAATATCAAAAACTGCAATATAAGTGCTGTCTTCAATTTTTAATCTAGTACGTAGAGATATAAGTTTCTTGCATATTAAGTGTAAAGTTCCTCTCTGAGTCGAATGTTTTACATCCTGCAAATGCTTCTTCTAAAATTAAGTATTAATTTTGATAATATTGTAGTCTTGCAATAGATCTAAATGTTTGAACTGCACTTTTTTTGTACTATATCTCTTCTGTTCCATGCATGGATGTTTTTCTTTTTTTACATAAATGGAGATGTATCTTTTCTAGATTTGTCCTATCAATAAAATTTAACGTATATGTTTGGTCACTGTTTTTGGATTTCTTTAGCTCTGTAATACAAAATGTATATATCCATGCAATATATTTCCAAGTTATAATCAATTGATTGTAGGTTTTACAATGTGTCTTCACTTACAGTCGCAAATATCTGTTTACCTAGCTCCGCTAAAAGCCTACATGTATGCGTCGCTAGGTAAACTCATTTTGCGACCGTAAAACCGACGATTAACATCCGCAAAGCTTAAAATACAATACAGTTATCTCCTAAATATAATAATTTCAAGCTTCTGATCATGATCATGATCAAAATAGTTACTAAAATATTTTCACCCCTAAAGTTGTTCCATTTTAGCTGAAAATATTATTATCATATTATTTTTTTCAGAATCAATCCACCAATGAAGGGAGCTTTCCAGATGCTTGATGGAGAAAACAAACTTTATAGTCGAAGGAAACCTTTCATTGTTCATTTAACTTTGTTGTTTCTTATACTTACATTTTTTTGCTGACCAAAATGTTAGAATTTGTATGTGTTGTTTTTTTTTTTTTGTATGCAAGTTTTGTGATTTATATATATATCAGTATCAGTATAGTTGAGATAATGTGGGTTTGAGTTAATTATAAAGTTATGAGTTTAACACCACTTTCAACAATATTGCAGTTATATCGTGTTGGTCAGTTTATAATGGTAGAAGAAACCGGAGTACCCAGGATAGTATTATATAATATAATGTTGAATGAAAGTTGATTGTTTGAATGAGAATCATGATTTGTATGCCAGTATTTTTAATTCTAATATGAGAAGCTGTTTTGGCCTTGTAAACAAAAGGGTATAAAAATGCCCGGTTTATTATGACTTACACACACTGATGATCATGACGTATTTGGCTGTTTTTATTATACCCTTTTGTTTACAAAGCCAAAACAGCACGCCATAGAAGTAATTTATGGAAGGGATAAGTTTGTTGGAGATTTTAATAAGGAGAAGGGATAAGTTTGTTGGAGATTTTAATAAGGAGAAGGGGTAAGTTTGTTGGAGATTTTAATATGGGTAACATTATCTGCGCAAATTTTACTCCTCGCAACTCACAACATTAGTGGTGATGTGCACTGATTGCATAGGTAATTATAAATCCAACTACCATACGATCACGACTGTCCCCATATTTAATAATACATGTATATATTTTTTCTTTAAGAAAGAAAGAATAATTAGGGTTATATTTTTTTCTTTGTAAGGGGATGTGATATATTGGTTTTGATATTTTTATTTTGAATTGATAAGCTTAAAATATTATTATTCTTTGTTATATTTTTATATACATTAACAAGAATATTTTGGGGTTACAGCTTTCTCAGGATTGGGATGTGTACACTGGCAGATCTTACTATGAAATTAATGAAGCTTACGCTTCTCCCTTAAGGGGCCCCTTATATCCTGAAAACAACTTTTTTAATGAACTAACTTTTCAACAAAATTAATGGAGGTTTTTTTATGTCTTATTGTTATTAAAATAAGGCTATTTTAGTAATAGAATCATACGTCAATGGGTTCTAAGTACTTAATATTGACCTTAGAATATGCTCCAGTTCCAATTTCATATGGCCTCAAAATGTCCCTGTAATTAGTAAAATTTCCAAATTTGCACCTGAATCCCAAGCTGTATGGGCTCCTTGACTTGGCCAGAATCTATTCATAGCCTACATTTTGGCAGTTGGATCCTTGAATCCTTCAGTGGTGCATAGCTTAATAGTTTGACAGCTCAGTCCTTATGTTAGAACCAATCGGAACCACAAACAGACATATGAATTCTTAATTCAGGCTGCACTCCTCTGGCTTGTGCATTCAAACACCAAAAATCAAGACTATCACCTCTTTATCCTAATGATTCCCCTCTAATGACCTTCCTCTCTAATAATTTAAAAAATGGAAAAAAAAATTCTGTGCATTGATGATCCTACAAATCTTTCTTCATTTTTGGTAATTTTCGATTATATCTTTTTTAGTGTTTAATTTTAAACTAAAGAATAGATTTATAGGTCAAGTTGTTCTTATAAGCTTGGTCCATAGTTAGCAGGGTGACTTTTTTATATGCATACATGTATTTCTGCTGTTTCCTTAGCCAGCAACTATTGCTTCAGTTCCCATATTTATTGAGATATTTCTGTTTTCTAGCATAGAATGCTTATAAGATTTTTTTATTAAAATTGCTGTACTGGGTTATTATAACCCAGTACAGCAATTTTAATAAAAATCTGAGATATAGTGGTTAAGTTAAAAACAATTATCAGAATCTCCCATGGAACAATACCATTGAAGAAGATACCATCTGTTACTCAGACCTCTTTGCTGGTGGGAAAGGGATCAATGTTTGGGCCATTGTCAAGAAGTCCACCCCAACACCCAGTCCCTGTTCATGGCCCTTTTGACCTTGTTGGTTATTCTTGCTGGCTGCAAAAGGCCCACATAATAGTTTAGGGAGTTTAAAATGTAGGTCCTCCACTGGATGTATACCTATTCATTACTTGTAGAGATGTTATCTATATACATTTGTACATCTTTAATTTTGTTAAATGCAACTTTCACAAGATAAAGAATATTAGTACATTTATTTTACATGTTTTTTAATCTGATATATTTATTATTACATCATCATGTACCTGACATATTTATATTTGTATAATAATTACATCTAAACATTTTGGCATCTTTAAAATAGATTATGATGGGATGAGTCTGAGAGTAGAAAGAGTGTTTCATCATCTGTAAAAATTGCAATAATTTGGATTAATAAATGTTTAGAACTTTATATTTTATTAGTTAACTCAAAAAAATTAAGAACATCACAAAAGGTCCTTAAATACACAAAAAATAATGTACATTTTTGTAGTTGGTAGTTGCATGGTGTAACGGTCTTAATGTGATTATAGTTACCCTACTATCCAAGTTACGTTGTCACAATGCTTTGACAACGTAATTTGGCTATAAAAGTCCTTTTAGGGTTGTACAATTTTTGTAGTTGCATTTATCTATAGAGATGGTTGTAGTTGCGTCCTCTGTAGCTGCGGAACCGTAGCCCTTATGGTCTTTGGCCAGTTTTCTGATATTTGCGGACCATAGGTCTACGGATTTCACCCTATCAAAAACTTTCGAAAATGCGCGGTGAAAATTTTGCGCACCTTTTTTGCAAATTAATGTCATGAAATCGGGTCCGAGAACGATCAACCATATATATATCGTTTCGTTAGATATTTATCTACATTCTTCTATACTGACTTACCTATTAATATTCATTTCCAGCGCGTTATCATAACAAATGTCTCGATATTAACTGATCCCGCATACTTCGTTCCGCCATCTTGTCATTGTGGTAATATCGAGACAGTTGTTATGATTACGAGCTGGAAATGAATATTAACAGGTAAGTAAGTATAGAAGAATGTAGATAAATATCTAACGAAACGATACATATATGTTTGATCGTTCTCGGACCCGATTTCATGAAAATAATTTGCAAAAAAGGTGCGCAAAATTTTTACTGCGCATTTTCGAAATTTGTTGATAGGGTGAAATCCGTAGCCCTATGGTCCCCAAATATCAGAAAACTGGCCAAGGACCATAAGGGCTACGGTTCCGCAGCTACGTCCTCTAAAGGTCTTTATGTGGTCGTAGTTAGTAGTGTAAAGATCCCTAGGGGGTTGTAGTTACGTTGTGTAAAGGTCCCTAGGTGGTCGTAGTTACGTTGTGTAAAGGTCCCTAGGTGGTTGTAATTACGTCATGTAAAGGTCCTTTGGTGGTTGTAATTACGTCGTATACAGGTCCTATGATGGTTGGTAGTTACGTTGTGTAAACGTCCTTAATTAGTTGTAATTACGTCGTATAAAAGTCCTGTGATGGTTGGCAGTTACGTTGTGTAAACGTCCTCACATGGTCATGGTTGTCGTTTGGTTGTAGAAAGGTCGTTTACTACGTAGTACCACAACGTTGTAGTTACGCTTAGGGGAGTCTACAAATCGGCGTAGTTAAAACGTAAAATTCTTACGTTGTAACAACGAAAAAGCTACGTTGTCACAACGTTTTCACAACGTAATTTGGCTAGTAGGTAAGTCGGGTTAATAGCGTGTATCAACTCCTACATATGGTTCATCTTATATTTATTCCCATAGAATAGAATTAATTTATATTCGGACGAACGAAGGGAGGGAGAATATAAGAGATACACACACACAGAACAAAAAGACACGTCGCCATGTTCTATTGATGTATTTTGTGTTGACTCGGATAATAATATTGCAGGTAATATGAACGCCATCTGTCGGCGGAAGAATTCATGTCTGCTTGATAACAAATATTACCGTCAACTTCCGAGTAAAGGTTGTGAACTCGGATATACTATGTTTAATATTTACTTTTCATGTGAGGAATTAAATTGATATTGAAAATGACAATTGATATTAAAAATGAAAGAAAAAATAAATGATAAAATGAAGTGAATATCATCGTCGATAACCGATGGCTAAACACGCTCCGATACTAATTATGATCAATGGATGTCGGAGCGTGACCAGTCGTTGCCGAGATATCAAGAGAATACAAATAAAAGTGATGATGGATAATAAGAACCAAATTGACAATTAGTATTAAAAAAATGGAAGATATAATAAAATTATGCATATTGTCTATGAATGCTTTCGTGTGGCCTATAAGAGACAGGAACTACTTACCCGCCACCTGCGGTTTTCAGTGGGTCCGTGTTGCTCATCTTTTCAGTTTTTTGTGCTGTCCTATTATGTGTCTTTACATTCTGAGTTTCGTGTTGTGATGTCCATTACGATTTGCGCATAACAACGACCTTCGGTCAGTCGTCTTTGCTGCCAGTTGTTTGTAGGAGGGCTCATCTCTTATTTACGTTATTTGTGTTCGTTTGCGTTTAGTGGTGTCCAATATATATTATGTTGTGTTTTTGCTTTAATTTTTCTGGCTTGTCCGGTCATTTTTGATTGCCCCTTCGGTGTTCTCTAACGCAGGGGCGGATTCAAGGGGAGCGCCCCCCACTAAAATTGGAAAAAAATATGATTTTTTTGCGTAAAATCATGATTTTTCACACGAAATACCCCCAAAATTTTCGCGCCTCCCTCCGCTGGGTGCGATTTTTTTTAAGCGCGCCCCCCTAACTTGAAATCCTGGATCCTCCCCTGTAACGTATATTCACATGTATGCAATATGCAAAACTGTAAAGTGCACTTTAACAGACATTCGTGGGATAAGTAATACCACTTGACTATTGTATTGTGTTATATTGAGAACTTCCTTTATTGAGATGCTTTGATCCAAATATTTCCGTGTTTTATCGATATATCTACTTTTCTACTACAGAAAATTGTGATAAAAATCAGAAATAATTAAATAACCAATAATTACTTATATTATATATAACTTAGGAAATAATTCAAATTTATATTTTTTCTAAATCTCGACTATGTGATATCTATACCTCTGGACATGTACATGCATGGATCGAGGACTTATCTTGACATTTATTTTACATAAGATTCTACTATTTTAATTTCTGCGGTCTGGAGTTAATGGAAGAATACCGCTGAAATTAGATAGCCGCAGAAATTACCGGTATATATTCCCCAAAAAAAACGAAAAAAAACCTGAAGACATGAAGGAGACAAACGTGATTTATTCAAATAAACGCTCTACACATATTTATGACGATATTGTAGATTTACAGCAGCAGAACAATGGCGTTAGTCATAGAACGGTGAGAACATCTGTTACAGGACGAATATCACATCATTACGAAAGGCTAATCGGCATTTCTAGAACAAAACAGAATCGAATGTGTGTGTTCGGGGTTGTATCCACGGTAATAGCTATCATTAGTCTGATAGTGGCTGTTGTATTTTCAGTTTTGTATGCAAAGGCACCACATTGTGAGAAGGTAACGTACGGTGAGTTAACATGTAATAAATTCTTCATATTATTTACCTTCCCCTATTAATTCCGGGAGGGGGGGCATCATGGTGGTGATAGTATAGTAGTTGTATTTATAACTACATGTGCAATCAGTGCCTATCACCATTAAAGTTGTGAGTTCAAACCCCCCTCAGGCGAGGAGTAATCGATACAACATTATGTGATACAGTTTGTTAGAGACTTGCGACAGGTCGGTGGATTTCCCAAGGTACTCCAAGGTTTTCTCCACCAATAAAACTGACCGCCAAGATATAACTGAAATATTGTTGAAAGTGGCGTTAAACACCATAAACCTAACATATTAATCAGTATTGTTTTACGGTAGCATACTATTAATTACTTTTGATGAGGTGTATAACAAACTAGAGGTTCGGTTGGATGTTCTGAGGATACTTTATACAGAACCTTCCATAGATGCTTCCTACCAAGTTTCAGTTCATTTGGCAACTCGGTTTCAGAGGAGAAGAATTTTTAGAAATCATCCAATCAGAAACAAGAATTGCCTGTGATGGTCATGGTTGAAAACGGATCTGAACGAAATGCGCAATCTGTATAGAGCACCTCCAATAGATGCTTCCTACCCAGTTTCGGTTCATTTGGCTGAGCGATTTCAAGGGAAAAATATCTTTTTAGAAATCGACCAATAAGAAAAAAGAATTGCCTGTGGCGGCCATGTGTTTAACGAATCGGGCCAAAATTAGCAATCTTTATAGAGGACCTACCATATATGCTTTCTACCAAGTTTCGGTTCATTTGGCTGAGTGATTTCAGAGGAGAATATTTTTTTAGAAATCGACCAATAAGAAACAAGAATTTCCTGTGGCGGCCATGTGTTTAACGAATCGGGCCAAAATGAGCAATCTTTATAGACGACCTACCATATATACTTCCTACCAAGTTTCGGTTCATTTGGCTGAGCGATTTCAGAGGAGAATATTTTTTTAGAAATCGACCAATAAGAGACAAGGAATCATAAGATTTGAACGCCATATAATTTAAAACTATTAGGGGAGGGGGCGTGAATAACGCAATGGGGCTTAACTGGATAGCCAAATTTGATAAATCTTATATTAACTGAAATGAAAGTCATTGTTGTATTATACGACAAGATAAGTTTAAAAATTAAAAAAGTTGAACATTGGATTTTGTTTGTTTCAAATGTCATTGTTTCCTGTGCAATGGATAACGTACACTCTTTCGTGGTGTAATTCTAACAACTTGAATAAGAACAGTCTGAAAATACCAAAGGGGTAACCAGAAGCCCAAAAGAAGGAAAGACAACACAATGACCAAAAGGACAAACAATGATCTACAAAACACTACACAGAAAACTAAAGATTGAGCAACACGAATCACACTTAAAACCGTGTGTGAACTCAGGTGCTCCGGAAGGGTTGGCAGTATCCGCTCCACTAGTGACACCCGTCATGTTACTCTTAAACGATACGAACATCATTTGTAATCTGGAAATCGAGTTGAGCACACGAGTAAATAAGATACAAAACGAAATACCGAACATCGTTTTAACGCACTTCCATCAAAATTGTATGATATTACGCATGGCTTACATCTTTGATATTTTTTATCGTTAAACACCAATCAATCAATTAATCATTCATTCAATCAATCAATCAAACAATCAATCAATTGATATTATTTTTTTTTTAGATAATTGGAGTATGGTGTGTAAGCAAAGTAAAGGTGATGCCAGTTTCATTATGTGCCCTCATTCAACACAAAGTATTATCGTTCGTCAGGTAGAAGTTAGGAGATACAATCACACAAGACAACAAGACATCATGCATCCATGTTTTAATGGTGTATCTTGTGTTGACTCGGATTATAATATTACAGGTAATATGAACGCCATCTGTCGGCGGAAGAATTCATGTCTGCTTGATTTACAACTTCCGAGTAAAGGTTGTGACCTCGGATATACTATGTTTAATATTTACTTTTCATGTGAGGAATTAAATTGATAATGAAAATGAAAGAAAAAATAAATGATAAAATGAAGTGATAATATCATCGTTGATAACCGATGGCTAATTAACACGCTTCGATACTCTTTAATTATGAGCAATAGACCGGATGTCGGAGCGTGACCAGTCGTTGCCGAGATATCAAGAGAATACAAATAAAAATGATGATGGATAATAAGAACCAAATTGACAATTAGTATTTAAAAAATGGAAGATATAATAAAATTATGCATATTGTCTATGAATGCTTTCGTGTGGCCTATAAGCTAGCAGGAACTACTTACCCGCCACCTCCGGTTTTCAGTGGGTCCATGTTGCTCATCATTTCCGTTTTTTGTGTTGCCCTATTATGTTTCTTTACATTCTGAGTTCCGGTTTGTGATGTCCGTGACGAGTTTTGCATAAAAACTACCTTCGGTTCGTCTTTGCCTCCAGTTGTTTGTAGACAGGGCTCATGTCATGTTTACGTTATTTGTGTTTGTTTGCCCATAGTGGTGTCCAATACATACTGTGTTTTGTATTTATTTTGTTTTGGGTTTTTTTTTTTCCTCGTCTTGTGTACCATATATATTGCCGGTTTCTCTGGATTGTATCTTTTTGATTGCTTCTTCCGTATTCTCTAACGTGTATTTCTATTGGATAATTGGTAGTCATGTGACCGTAGACAATTATTGGTGTATTCAGTGACAACACTAAGATTCCCTCCAGACTGATAGACAACCATATTGTTTACACGGATAACTCCTGTTATGCTCCAACATATTCATTAAGAGTGTTACAATAGTATTGCTACCCTCGACAACACCTCTGACAAACGTTATCAATCTTCATGAAATGATGACATCCCTAATATCTGAACCAGGAAACGTCTGTTTGTAACAGGCCGGAAGTGAACTGCTTCCCCAGGTGCAAACATTGGTAGAGATAATTAATTATTGGTATCATTACAGTACATTTATTTTGTAGATATCATTTTTAGATAAGGTTATTTTTTTATCCCTGACTTTATCGATGTACTTCTGAACAACCAAAATACTGCATGACCGCCTTCCACAAGTTGAAGATCATGGCAACAAATTTATAAATGGCAACAAGTTGATGATTATGGCAACAAGTTAAAGATCATGGCAACAAGTTGAAGATTATGGCAACAAGTTAAAGATCATGGCAACAAGTTGAAGATTATGGCAACAAGTTGAAGATTATGGAAACTATCTGTAGATTATGGCAATAAGATGAGGAGTAGGGCAACAAGTTGAAGTGAATGGCAGCAAGTTGAAGAGTATGGCAACTAGTTGTAGATTATGTCAACACATTGAAGAGTATGGCAATTAGTTGTAGATTATGGCAACAAGTTGAAAAGTATGGCAACTAGTTGAAGCGAATGGCAGCAAGTTGACGATTATGTCAACAAGTTGAAGAGTATGGCAACAAGTTGAAGAGTATGGCAACAAGTTAAAGATCAGATGCATTCAAACATGAAAGCATAATACAAAAGTATAACTATTTTATAAATAGCTACGCCATCTGCGGATGATTCGCCCACATAGAATCACATGACTATCGAACACCAACGGTAGTTCACATAAATATTTAGAACTATAGATCCTAAATCCACCATTTCTAATAGACCAAGTTAACCTGCTGTCAATTATCTATCAAAAGTCTTTATACGTGGGAATAATTTTACGTGTGACAAAGTCATCTTTCCATAAAAAAAGGAGGCTATATTATATTAGTCAATGTATTGGGGCATCACGGTGACATAGCTTTGATATACGTATGTGAGGTATGTGCTGAAAACAGACTGTGAATTAATTTGGGCAGAAATTAAATCACAAGGCGAAAAAAGTTTCAAAGATACCAAAGGGGTAATTAGAATCTCTAAATCGAAGGACAGACAACACAATGGCCAAAAGAAAAAGGACAACGATCTACTAAATACTACTCATAAAACTAAAGATCAAGCAACACGAATCCAAGAAAAAATAAAAGGCCATTGGCCACTGGTCCCCCGACGCCAAGGTTATATCGTTAGATTAAATTTTGAAACTACTGTAAACTAGAGGTTCAGGTGAGCCTGTATCACTCACCTGACTTAAATAATTCTGAAAGGGGACCACCCAAGGATCATTTTGAAGTATGAAAAGGGATGTAACTCTGGTAAGATTTGTCGAAAAATGATCGCTATCGCACTTGACCTAGATATTCATGAGATACACTTACATACCAAACCTAGTTTCAATCTGACTATTTGTGCCCAAGTTATCATCTGGAAACCAAATATTTAGCAATTTTGAGGCATAAAAAGGGGCACAACTCTAGCAAAAATTGTCGAAAAATTGTCATTATCGAACTTGACCTTGATATTCATAAGATACACTTACATGCCACACCTAGCTTCAATTTGACTTTTCATTCACAAGTTATCATCTGGAAACCAAACACACGGACGGACGGACGGACGACACCCATTTCTATAGTCCCCTTCGACGAAGCGTCGGGGACAAAGAAAAATACCTGGGGTGAACTTGGGTGTTCCGGAAGAGTAAGAAGCTCTTGCTCCAATAGTGGCTCCTGTCGTGTTACTCTAGTCACAAACCCAGTGATAAGTCTTGAAAGAGGAATGGATCGGGAAGCGCTTATGACAAATGGGACATATCCGTGATCACACAATGGGTATGTGGTGATATTATTTCCTAACCATATTGACTGGAATACTTCATAAGTCATTCCTAGTAAAACAGATTCAGAATTGCTGACATATTCAACGATCATATCCTTAAACAGGTAATAAACAAACCCACCCGTCTAAACCACATCGAAACATCTGGAGTTCCGCAAGGGATTGTTCCCCTTAGTATTCCAGATGTACATAAACGACCTATCCGAGTACAAAAACACAGCCATTTGACTCTGCTGGTGATATCATCACACAAAAAATAAATTTCATTTGATTGATTGTTGGTGCTTAACGCCACTTTCAACAATATATCAGCTATATCATGGCGATCAGTTTTAGTGGTGGAAGAAGCCGGAGTGCCGGCAGATAACTACCGACCATGGGCAAGCAACTGGGAAACTTTATCACTTGCGCTGCGAGTCGAATGCACCCTTTTTGTAATTTGATAAATCTGAGAGTTGCAAACTACAGTGAAGACTTGTAATGAACAGCAATATGGGAACAAGACTGGTTAATGACACTGAGTAGATTTTATGTCAACATCATATGTATTGAATATCAAATTACCTAAGGGACCCGGGTGGCTCAATGAGTTAGTTCGTTGGATTTAACAACTCATACAAGCCTAACACCAATACGGCGTGGGTTCGCGCCCAGCTTTGTAAATTACAAAACTAACATGAAATTATACTGTCCAGATAAAGTGACAACATATCATAGATAAAAGAAAAAGTCCATGACAATATCAAATCAAAAATCAAATCAAATATTTATTAATCCAATCATGGTCCCACATGGGTAACTTACATAAATATAGCAATTATAAATGATTAATACAGTAGACCCTTACATTGCTATAAACAGTAAATGTCAATAATTGTAATTGATAGTATACTCAGTAGTGATACAGTATATGTGGTACTAATGTACCTGATCTCTGCCAAAGTGCAATCCAGGAAATTCAAAGAAACCAACAAACAAATAAACAAAAATGTAATCCTTAGTTTGTACTAAGAAGTGGATAGTATATTTGGACTTATGGATGAAATATTGGATATCTGCAAGGGCCACCAAGGGACGTAGTCCGAGATTCCTCTGCCGTTCGACGACTATTTACATCTTGCTGTTGTCGTTGAACGTCAGAGCGCTTGCCATAAGCAAAACGGCGGATTTTCCTCCGCATCTCAACTGTGGCACATTTCCACGTTTTGTGGCTATCAGATTTTATTTTCTATCCAAAAACCTAATATAAATCGCTTCACCAATCATTTTTCTATTCATTCATAACCATCTTACCCTCAGAGAGTGGTGTTACACTCGATTACAGCATGTTTTTTCCTTACACCCGATGATTTGGTCATTTCACTGCCATTTTTTTAACATGATCTCGCGATACTAACTAAAAGATGACAGCAACGCATTGCATGATGGGAGGTACTAAATGCAGCGCGCCAAATTAGCATACGTAAACAAACATACAAGACGATATAAAGCGTATTCTGCAGGACAAACAGTTCCATCTACAGCTCAAATCAGAGCAGAAGGAAATAATACAAAATATTTTGGATAGAAAAGATTCATTTGGCAGTGTTATCCACGGGCTTCGGAAAGAGCATGTGTTACGTTTCCCCCTATTTTGGACAAGGTCAGATCATATATGCAAATTATGTATCTCCCATGATACATTGCGGTCACGAACAATTCGCTCAATAGCTTGCACAGGCTGTGAAAAATGGTATCACAAGAACTGTCTTCAGATGAAAACCGTAATATACGAACCACTAGAACAGCCCGATGCTAGCTGGTACTGTTGTAACTGCGGCCTACCAAACTTTAACACAAGCTTGTTTGTAGACTTTGAAATACATACAAATAGTTTATCATCAAACTTGAATGAAACATCAACATCTATAAATGACTCTATCCAAAGCACTACAAACATTGGATCAGCTCAATGTACCTCATCACCCACTAAACAGAAAAAGTGGGCAGTCAATAAGAAAAGCTTAAGACTATTGAATATAAACTTCCAAAGTATGAAGGCTAAGCGTGAAGAGTTTTGGAGCATGCTGGAATATACTGACCCAGACATTATCATTGCCTCAGAAACATGGCTCAAACATGAAATAAAAGAAAGTGAAGTACTGCCAGACAGTTACCACTTTGTAGCCAAGAAAGACCGACCAGGCAGTGCCCATGTGGGGACAGCCATTATAGCTAGATCCAACATTGATGCAGTAGAAGTTGACACCAATACCACCACCGAATTTGTAGCTGCTGCTTTCTCATGTAAAAACTTGAAAAAAAACAATAATCATTGGTTCACTATACAGACCAACAAACAACAACTCTGAATACACAGATGATCTGTGTAAAGCGATATCAAACCTTTACTCCAGATTCAAAGATCACATCATATGGATCGGCGGGGATGCCAATTTACCGGACATTGACTGACAGAATGATAGCATTCAAGGGCATAATTACCTAGTAGGAATAAACAAAGCATATATAGACTTAACCCACGATATTGGATGCCAGCAGATGGTAGACTTCCCAACTAGACTGAACAACACACTAGATATTTTTCTAACAAATCGGCCATCTTTAGTCAACAGATGTTTTCCAATACCAGGGGTAAGCAATCATGACATTGTCCTGATTGATTCAAATGTCACACCTCATCGTAGAAAACCAACACGACGACTTATATATTTATGGAAACAGGCCAACATAAACGATATGAAGAAAGAACTAATCGAATACTCTAAAAAGTTTATGAGAAGTTCACAACATCATCATCTATAAATGAAATGTGGTTAAACTTTAAACATAATTGTATTGAGACCTTAACAAAGCATGTGCCATCAAAACTGACAACACTAGGTTCAATCAACCATGGATTGACAGAAACATTCGTAGGTTGTCCCGCAGAAAGAAAAGGGTCTATAGGAAAGCAAGAAACACAAACAACAAAAAAGACTGGGACCGTTGCAAAAACACCCAGAAGCAGAACAAACAAGGCTGTCGAAAAGCGTATAATGATTATGTCAGGAACATGGTCTCCGAGGACAAAGGAACAAGCAGTAAGAAGCTGTACTCGTTTATCAAAAGCAAGAAATGTAATGGCTCAGGAGTGGCTCCATTGAAAAAAGACGGAAAAACATATGCAGATGCATCAGAGAAAGCAGAGCTTTTGAACGAACAATTCTCCTCTGTCTTTACTAAGGAACACACGAGCACCATCCCAAACTTGGGCACTAGTAAGACACCAGATGCACCGAATATAATAGTTGGAAAAGAAGGCGTTCTGAAACTACTTCTCAACCTCAATCCACACAAGGCTACGGGACCAGACCAACTGTCCACACGCTTCTTGAGAGAAATGGCAACATCTATAACACCATCACTGGCCCTAATCTTTCAAACATCACTAGAAAAGGGCACAGTACCAGATGACTGGAAAACGGCTCATGTAGCACAAATTGTTAAGAAGGGAGACCAAAGGAAACCTTCAAACTACAGACAAGTGTCATTGACATTAATTTGTTGTAAGACCTTGGAACACATAATATTCAGCCATCTAATGAATTTTTTTGAGAGCCATAACATACTGTCTGATAAACAACACGGTTTCAGAAAGAAAAGATCGTGCGAAAGCCAACTGATTTTGACCATACAAGACCTTGCTGCGGGACTAAATTCCAAAAGTCAGATTGATGCCATTCTACTCGATTTCAGCAAGGCATTTAATAAAGTCCCACACGAGAGACTGGCAGCGAAACTACATCACTATGGAGTCCGTGATAACACCTTGTCATGGATTAAAAGTTTCTTGGCAAACAGAGACCATCAGGTAATATTAGATGGAGCCAAATCCAACTCATCACCAGTATCATCAGGTGTACCTCAGGGGACAATACTTGGCCCACTGCTGTTCTTGGTTTATATAAACGACCTGTTATCTCACGTTGATGCCACCGGCAGTCTTTTTGCTGACGACTGTCTGGTGTATCGTACCATCAAGACTACGGATGATGCATTGTCATTACAAAACGACCTTGACACTTTACAGCAGTGGGAGAAAGACTGGTTGATGTCGCTTAATCCTGACAAATGTGAAGTCATCAGAATCACAAACAAGAAAAAGATCATAGATGCCAAATATACCATCCATGGCCAAGTATTACATGAAACTAAGTTTCTAACAGAGCAAAATACCTTGGAGTTACCATCGATAATACACTATCATGGAACAGTCATATTGACATCATGACTAAGAAGGCAAACAATACCACAGCCTTCCTACGCAGGAATCTATCATCGTGTCCAGCTGATGTCAAATCAACATGCTATAAGACACTAGTAAGACCACAGCTACAATATGCGGCCACTGTGTGGGACCCGTGGACACAAACAAATATGAGTAAAATCGAAGCGGTACAACGAAGAGCGACACGCTTCACACTCGATGACTAAGGAAGAACAAGCAGTGTATCATCTATGCTTCACCAACTTAAGTGGACCGACCTCATCACCCGTCGACAACAATCCAAAGTCACCATGTTATACCGAGTTATCCATCAACTGGTCGCAATACCATCAGCACCTTATTTACAACCAACCGGTGTAAGAATAAGAGGAAATGAAATGAGGTTCCTAGTACCATTCACAAGTGTCAACTCATATAAGAACTCCTTCTTCCCGTCTACCATCAGACTAGAACAGTCTTCCATCAGATTTTACAAGAATGCAACCCCTAGAGTCTTTCAAGGGAGGGATTGCTTCCAGCTTCAACTAGACCAGCCTCAGATGTTTTTAACCAGATCGTTCTATCCTGCACCTGTAATTTTTTGTAAATACACTAACCGACCCTCCTTCACGTGTACATAGTCAATTGTGCTAAAATGTTCCATAGGAATTATGCACACTAATGGAGGAAGAAGAAGAAGAAGAAGAAGAAGGTAATCGTAGTTCTCTCGAAGTCACGTGACAAATATTCCAAAATGTCCGTGTTCAAAACGACGAAATCATATGGTCTGGGGAAATCGTGCTGTAATGGAGTGTAACACCAATTTCTGAGGGTAAGATGGTTATGAATGAATAGAAAAATGATTGGTGAAGCGATTTATAGTTAGTGTTTCGGATAGAAAATAAAATCTGATAGCCCCAAAACGTGGAAATGTGACACAGTTGAGATGGGGAGGAAAATCCACTGTTTTCATTATGGAGAGCGCTCTGACGTCCCACGGCTACAGCAAGTTCTAAATAAGCCGTCGGACGGCAAAGGAATCTCGGACTACAAGGGACGGTGCTTATATAATCACTGTTACGTGTGTTTTGTTTCTATTAAATATGCATTAAGTGCTATTGGTGAACAGTAAGAGCCAGTAGAAATGTTAAGAAGATATGATTTCGTGAGTATCCTTTGATTTCTTTTCTTATGCTCTCGTTTGATATCGATATATACCGTATACGGTATCGACACGACTTATTTTGGGAGTCCCTAATCTGCGGAAAATAAAAAACCGGAAATAAAAAAAAAAAGAAAAGAAGAAGTATATTTTACCTTGTAACTTTTAAACGACATAAGATATCTTAACAATTTAAACTGATTTGGAAAGATAATAAACAGATCTAATTAGTGATGTAAAACTATTTTAAAAATAATTTAAAAAAAAAAGGTCAATATGACGGCCGGAAAAAATAAATCATCAACTTCGGTACTGCAAATATTCAACTTTGACCTCTTGTCATAGGAATATGTTATTAACCTGGCAAAATCAATTGATGTATTCCTAAAGAGAATTATATAATAACTATTTTGATACCCATTTTATCATAGTTAGATATAAAGAAACTTGAAAAATCGTGGCCGGAAAGGAACTCGGTAGTGAAATTTTGAACAACATTTTTCGTCTTTGATCTCAAATTTCACAAATATCACATTTACCGGTCAAAAATGATTTACATATTTCTAAAGAAAATTATATAATAAATATTTTGATACCCATTTTATTATTGTTAGATATAAAGAAACTTGAAAAATCATGGCCGGAAAGGAACTCGGTAGTGAAATTTTGAACAATATTTTTCGTCTTTGATCTCAATTTCCACAAATATCACATTTACCGGTCAAAAATGATTTGCATATTTCTAAAGAGAATTATATAATAAATATGTTGATACCCATTTTATTACAGTTACATATAAACAAAGTTGAAAAACCGTGGCCGGAAAGGAACTCGGTAGTGAAATTTTGAACAACATTTTACGTCTTTGATCTGGTACAAAGCAGACATCATCATCGTCTCATTGAATGTAACTTGTTCTAGTCATGATATAGTTTGAATTGCTCACTTGGTGTTAAACAACAGTCAATCAATCACTCAATTGTTAGAAAAACGTTCATTGTATTTCTTACTGTTGCAATTTCTAAAAAACCACAATCTTGTAGGTGACTTAAAAACACCCAATGTATGAAAATAATTTCTAAAACAAAAATTGACAGAAATATTATGCAGAAATATAATTTCTCTTAACCAATAAAAGTAAACCATTACCATATAGCATTTTATTTTAATTCAAATATATTTTTTTCCATAACAGTTGGTTCTCGTCTTAAATGTGAAAATATAAAATTAGTTATATCTAGGATCAAAGATTAGTTGTTAATGAAAAATATCATATTCTGAGAAAAATTATATACAAGTAGTTACAAGGCTGGGTTTTTAAATCGTTGATTTACAGGCAAACATTGCTTACTTCTCTTTTATCAGCTAATTATAATTTATAAGAGAATAAAAGAGGTTTAGAAAAAAAGACTTTTCCATTAATTAAAACCATATGACCAACATTCTTTTTTTGATTAATTACGGAGAAGAAGATGATACGTGTAAGAGGGATGGGGGGTGTGTGTGGGGGAGGGGGGGTGAGTGAACCATTTTACCTAGTTCAGTTCAAGTGTACATGTCATATAAGAAAGTTTAAACGGTGATGGTCAACAATTATACCAGTATTATCTATACTCTGATTACATCTTGACGACGAACATGCAAAATGATGCACTCTTATTTTGCATCGACAGAACGCAAGTGATGGCTACATCACACCTTTTTGGCATATACAAAAAAAACAAAAAAAACAAAAAAAAACAACAACAAAAAAACCTGACACATTTTCAATTTGCCGACAGCCCGTCGTATTTGATAGACGCCGGATATAATTGTAATTCAAGAATTTACAATTGTATAAACATCATAAGTATATATATCCTGTTGTAATGAGTACAATAATATATGTAAAAGCTATATGTAAAAATATTCCTCATCGATAGCCAATTAAGGACGACCAGGAAAAACCTCGAATGTTCGTGGAAACCTGTATTCGATGTCAAAGCACAAGCCTATCTCAGAATATGGTGTCGGACCTCACCAACTGAATATATTTATATATCAAAATGAAGTTTACTAACTTGAACGACGTCTAGAAAGTGAAAAAAAAACTATTCCTAGGCAATATACAATCGAATTAAAGATCTACGCATTTGCTCCCCACACGAGCGACCCCTCCCCCCACAAAAAAAGAAAATGATAGAAAATAGGAAGCAAGCGCGTAGATCTAATTTAATTGGATTGAGAAAATATCTTTGCTATGTTCAGACTATGATATCTCTTAAAATTCTATTCATTGGTTCTCAAGAAGCTTAAAAGGTGGAAGTTACCAGACATACGAATGTCTCCAAGTAATGGCTATATCTTAAATGCCAATATTCGGTGTATGGGCTATATCTTAAATGCCAATATTCGGTGTATGGGCTATATCTTAAATGCCAATATTCGGTGTATGGGCTATATCTTAAATGCCAATATTCGGTGTATGGGCTATATCTTAAATGCCAATATTCGGTGTATGGGCTATATCTTGAATGCCAATATTCGGTGTATGTGCAAGACATAATTTTTTCCGGATGAAATTTTATCCAGTGTAAAGAATTTAATATTAAATTTTATGTTACGGTAAATATTCTATAATAAAATATTTTCCATTGCTATAAAAAGTATCCGTGTACAATAAACAGGTACATAATATT
>MJUT01018475.1:63927-102894 GCA_002080005.1 Gigantidas platifrons | reverse complement strand
ATATCTTAAATGCCAATATTCGGTGTATGGGCTATATCTTAAATGCCAATATTCGGTGTATGGGCTATATCTTAAATGCCAATATTCGGTGTATGTGCAAGACATAATTTTTTCCGGTTGAAATTTTATCCAGTGTAAAGAATTTAATATTAAATTTTATGTTACGGTAAATATTCTATAATAAAATATTTTTCATTGCTATAAAAAGTATCCGTGTACAATAAACAGGTACATAATATTGTTTCCGACGCTGATTATTAAATCTTGAGATGCATCTGTAATATTATTTCAATAAAATATTTGAATTGAATATTATTTCCGACGATTAATGATAAATCACCTGAACCATCAAATGAAATAATCCGAAGGATATTTTATAATAAGGTATGTAATATTATGTCCGACGCTGATTATTAAATCACCAGACGCATCTGTAATATTATTTCCGACGCTCATTGATAAATCACCCGATCCATCAAATGAGCTAATCCATATAATATTTTAAACTAAGGTATGTAATATTATTTCCGACGCTGATTAATAAATCACCTCGCCCATCTGGAAAATATTTTATAAATAAAATTTACAGGTAAATATATTATACGGGAAATATCATATTATAGTCAGAACACTGTCAATTTAAATGACAGATTGAGTAATCTTCAAACCCATTATAAAATCAATAGTCATGTACATGTAAGTTTAAATATATTAAAAATGCGATTCATTGGTAACAGTCGATATTGAATAATGGAAGAAGATATTGTTGCATATATATAAGACCAAAAGTACTCTCAGAATGCAAATGAAAGAGTAAAAAGAAAAGTTATAATGTGCAATGTTATCCACGGATATATTTTTATAATAAATTGTTTCCTCCTCATCTGGAAAATATACAATAACATTGGAAGAAATTTAATATTGAAATATTGTCCAAGGATAATATTTTATTTTAAAAAATAATCCGCCAGATAGAATATTATGGAGGATAAAAAAAATGTTACATATGGAAACTAAAACTTTTTCTACTAGTAAAAAGGAAGTGTATCATGGCAATAAGTATTACCTTGCTAAATGGGGGTGTATACTTTGTGTGGTCAATGTGTTTTTTTTTTTTTTTTTTTTTTTATCAACATAACAATCTGGAGACATTTTTAAATAGTATCCAATCGTTAGAAAAATCCTGTGGTCGTCATATTTGTCAGGGTTACCTTTAATTACAAGAAAGCTGGCAGATTCAAAATCATTCTAAATAAATTAATTTGTATCTATTGGCTTTCGGACTATTGGGCCTTTGGACTATCGGACCTTCGGACTATTGGACCTTTGGACTATCGAGCCTTCGGACTATCGAGCCTTCGGACTATTGGGCTGACACCGCTTATATGACATTTTGGGTCTCGTGAGCTAAAATATGAACCCAACCACTACTAGCTACTGTTGACCTCATCAATTTCTAAAATCCTAACTTCAATATGAGGATATTTTCAAATTTGAAACAGATAAAATATCAAATTTCAGTATTTCAGATTGTAAACGATATATAATGAGTCTTCCATTGATTAAATACCAAAACATAACCATTATATCAGTATGAAGACATTTATATTAACTTTATTTAAATAAGCAAACTTCATATACAATTTTTTTTATAGTTTTTTTTTTTTGTACTTAATTATCATATGATTTTTTAAATCCCGGCTTCTTTTCCTCCTGTTCCCATCCCACAAGCTCCTGGTTCCTATTTATTTGGCTCCAGATGGACTCCCACCCATGATTCTCAGCTCTCACCTCCCTTTAAACTAGGAAAACTTGTAACCTCGGATTTATGTTACCAGACATATTGCCCCCCCCCTTTTTTCCTCCTGTCGAGTGTCTCATTAAACTTAGTACATCTTAGATTTCACATCGGCTTACAAAAGCTCAAATTTAGTAGAGGACAATATAAGAAGCACAGACACCAATTTTGGCAAATCAGAATTATTAGTCTGGGTGGCATGTTGAAAATACAAATTATGTAAAGGAACATTCATTTGTAACAAATTATTACATCCTACCTATGATAATATCAGGGGGATAAAATTTGTGTACAATTTCTATCCTTCTCGGATAAAATATCTAAGAAATTTTATCCATTGTGTAAAAATAATATCCTTTCCAATTATTTCTTAAAAACTTAGGATAACATTTCTCTGATATAATATCCCAGATGGATAATAGTTGTACACAAATTTTATCCCTTGGATAATATAAATGGTATTAAGTAGAAAATTAATTTTAAGATTGGTATCACAATATTCATATAATAGTTACTTATGCATAGGGCATTATCGTGATTTATAGACTGCCCAAGGGACAGTAGTAGTGACTGAAACATTGATAATGCCTGAGCCGCAGGCGAGGGCATTATCAGTGTTGAAGTCAATACTAATGTCCCAAGGGCAGTCTATAAAACACGATAATGCCCTATACATAAGTAACTAATATTTTTATTTCATTGAAGGAAATAAAAGTTTCTAAATAATTTTGCTCATTTTAGTACATTGACAACTGCACGATCTCCGTTGCGTTTTAAAAAGGGACGCAACTCTAAAACGTCGAGCGGTCATTAACATGATAATGCCCGCGGGCATTATCATGTTAATGACTGGTAGATTTCTTTAACGCAGATTAATGCATTACACATGACCATGTCTACACCAATGAAAAAGTCGAATTGAGAACTGATATGAAATAATCCTTATATAATTTTCTTGAGAAATATGTAATTAATTTTTGACCGGTAAATGTGATATTTGTGGAATTTGAGATCAAAGACGAAAAATGAAGCTCAAATTTTTACTACCAACGTTCTTTCCGGCCACGATTTTCCCAATTTCTATATATCTAACTATTATAAACTTTGTATCAAAATATTCCCTACATAATTGTCTTTAGAAATACATAAATCATTTTTGACCGGTAAATGTGATATTTGTGAAATTTGAGATCAAAGACGAAAAATATTGTTCAAAATTTCACTACCGAGTTCCTTTCCGGCCACGATTTTTCAAGTTTCTTTATATCTAACTGTAATAAAATGGGTATCAAAATATTTATTATATAATTCTCTTGAGAAATATGTAAATCATTTTTGACCGGTAAATGTGATATTTGTGGAATTTGAGATCAAAGACGAAAAATGTTGTTCAAAATTTCACTACCGAGTTCCTTTCCGGCCACGATTTTTCAAATTTTTCTACATCTAACTATAATAAAATGGGTATCAAAATATTTATTATATAATTCTCTTTAGAAATACATCAATTGATTTTTCCCGGTTAATAACATATTCCTATGACAAGAGTTCAAAGTTGAATATTTTCAGTACCGAAGTTGACGATTTATTTTTTCCGGCCATCATATTGACCTTTTTGTTAAATTATTTTTAAATATTTTTACATCACTAATTAGATCTGTTTATTATCTTTCCAAATTGTTAAGATATCTTATGTCGTTTAGAAGTTACAAGGTAAAATATACCTTTTATTACATTTCCGGTTTTTCATTTTCCGCAGATTAGGGACTCCCACTTATTTTATCTTTTTCTTTTTCTGGAAAAACACCATCTGGTTCCTGGTTTGCAATGTCAATCTGTTACCTAAATCACAATATCACGGTGACGATGGTTAGAAGTTTATTTTAGCGGATCATAACATGTAAAACCAGTATCAAAGTATAGTTAAATAAGTGCATCAATATATTGGGTTAGATATGACAACTGGTTACTTTGAACACAGCTTACAGTGCCGTATTATAAGTCTGTACACCTACAAAAGTACAATGTACAAAAATGTAGTAACGACACGGGCACTTGTTTCTATCCATGCACAGGAGTCGGAAGTTCTATCAATAATAGGGCATAGAGGGGCACCTCAAAGATCGCTGGGCAACTATAAAAAAACATTTATAGTTGCCCAGCGATCTTTGAGGTACCCCTCTCTGCCTTATTATTGATGGAACTTCCGACTCCTGTGATCCATGGGAAGGTCCACTAATGCATAAGTAATTACTTATGCATTAGTGGACCTTCCCATGGATAGAAACAAGTGCCTGTGAGTAACGATTCTGCTTCTGCCTCTAACATGTCTAGGTAGTCGAATCCTAGACATCTCGGTACCTGGACATTTCTGTACCGACTTGGACATCTCGGTACTTGGTATACTGGATAGTTCGGGACTTGGATGAGACAAATCGGTACTGACCACAATTGATTTTTTGGTGTTTAATGCCACTTTCAGCAATGTCCAGGTACCAAGTAGTCGCCATCAATAGGTTGATGATTCTACTACTTTTGTGTGTGCGCAGGACAAAGATAAATAAAACAAAATATATTGAAAAGTGCTATATATCGTCACGGTATATGTTTTTGTCTCATCCATTTTATTTTGATTTACACAGCGCACGTGTTATTTTTTACCTGTCTTCCGGTTTCTATTTCTAGATAGTAAACAGGATGGCAACGTGACGTCTGTCAAAAATGTTTAAGGTTGCTTTTAAAGACATAAGTACCAAAAATAGTGAACTTACCTACTGAACCATACTTTCGTAATGCCAAAAAAATACTTCATTTATAAAGTAGCTGGAAAAAAATCCTGAAAGGCTACATAAAATTTAACTATGTCGTCTGCATCTCAGACACCTGCTCTACCTGTCGTGTGATTGTCATGGTGTCACTTATCGTACTTGTAAACGAAAGAACTGACTGAAATGTGCCGGTTTCTTATATAAAATGCACGTCAACAGCAGTGCATTTTGGTTTCAGCACTAAAAAAACAACAACAAAAGTGAACACAATTTTGAAAGTGGTCATTTTCAAACATTCTGTTATTTTATTTAGATGTAGTATGATTTAGAGATGGCCAGAACCATGAAATTTTAAAACCAGCCATTTACGGATTTTATATTCGTTTTCATCCCGTTATGTATATCGGCCCTGTTTTTACTTAAGACAAAAACATGTGACGCCATTTTACTGACAGCAGAAGTTGACAGATAATCGAGAGAGGGATTTCAATAAGGGCCAGCACCCGGCGATATGTCGCCGCTTTAAACGAGTGAAATCGCCGGTTCGACTGTTAGAAACATTAAATAAAAGAAATATACAATATTTATTCACTCTTTCATCTTAAGATTTTTAAAATCCACAATTATACAAAAAACAATGCATTTCAGGATCGATAGCAATGCATTTGTCAGAGGTTATCTAATACTAGGGGAATTTATCCGAATTTATCATTGATCGATGTCAATTCTACGCTTAACTTGTTATCATTTGATGTTTGATTAAACGTTTAAATGATAGAGATATTTCAATTGAAAAATCTACAGACACATCGAAAAGATAATTATGGTATCGATGGATAACTCATGAGATATGCAAATGGAAAAGTTTGAAGCACTTTTATTATTATTTTATTTTATGTATTTACATATATAACCTATATGACTAATTGGGGTATTTAGACCCTTTCACAACAATGCTAGCTGTTATTTTCCAGTGGACTGGATGAAGGGGAAACACGCTTTCCCACTGAATGACGTCGGGAACAATCAAACAAAAATTAACTTTTCTACTCCATTCTCGCCAGAAAATAAAAGCTCCATGGTCCTCTTGAAATGGTCTTATTGCTTGCTAAAATTTAAAAGAAAATCATTTCTATGAAACCTTCTTTTTCATGCACTTGTAAACTACCTTAAAATGCCTCAGAATGCACCATTTTAAATGTAAGTGAAAAAATTTCCGTACCCCCGCCCCCCTTTTATCATGTAGCCGCTTCAAATTTCAATTCATCCTGTTCAATACAATCTTATTGAATAACCTGTCGAGAGTATATTAAAATACAAGAATGGCTTTTCAAACAATCTTATGTACAAAGAAATATTTAACTGGCTATTCTTTGATAATTCCAATCGTCATATGAATTAAGGGTTAACACTGTCAATCGCCAGATCGGAAAATCGATAATACGTTGAAAACCCATAACACGAGGATAATATTTACAGGTGCAAGTAAAAACAGACTTTATCACTTATTCCAGCTGGCTGATGAGGACCTTGAAGGTTTCAAGGCTCCCTGTAATCTCGTTGAGATTAGGATTCCAAAGAAATTTGTATCTGTATCTTCATCCTAGGATATCTCAACAAGATTAAGCTCCCTACAGTGGCAACGTTGGCTGGCAGTGAATTTTATTCCCGTATAGTCCTCGGATAAAAAGATTCTCTCCTCAAGGTTGTTGAGCTTACTGGCATAAATGCATGTTCCTAGATAAGCACTTGGGTGGTACTGGTACCAGCTTGCTTGTTGGATCTATTTTAACTAGGTTATTGCTAATCTTGTATAGTAACACTAGCCTTGCTTACACAAGTCTTCTACTGGCTTCTAAGGATGTTCACTGTAGTTGATGTAACATTTCTGTAACAGACGAGGTGTTATGATATCTGTTTCCGAGGACGACTAAATTGTGAAAAAATGTTTCTCTAACTCTTTATATGTAAATTTGGTATCAAATGAAAGATGAATCACTCTTCTTTTCATATATGTAAAACGTTTAAAATAACAAAAACAACAACTAATGAATCGAATGCAAAAACAATGTACATACCCTACGTTTTTTGTTGATGTTGACATGTAATAATAATAATAATTTTATTGATTTCAAGTCCAAACATTGAACAATCATCAATACAACATACACAACAGAATAGAATAGAATAAGTTTATTAACCAGGAGGGCATACAAAGATGTTATCACAGCAGAGGAGTGTATGAATTATCTCCCATTGAAGATTACAATATTATAATAAGGATTATCTCCCATTGTACACAACAGTGTCACTCCATGTATATAAAAATATTTCTGTATAATATATACTGTAATAATAATTTTGCTTAATAATTAAGTTATAACTTCCCTTTCAGATCTTGATTGATAGAATACAATTGATTCACACCTAAAATACATATTTTACATATCAAGATCATTATTACTCAATATGAATTTACATTTTTGGAACTCATCCATATCATTAAATGAAGGAACCACTGAACTTATATCTAGAAAATAATTCTTTACCACACTCATCCAATTTAGGACATTTTAAAATGAAATGTATTTCATGGTAATAAGTAACAAGACAGATCGGCACCAAGATAAATTGGTACCAGGACAAATCGGCACCGCATTTTCTTTCAAACAAGCGTGATTAGCTTTTTTAAAATAAAATCAGATAGTTGAAAAAAACCCATCAAGGATCGTTTAAATGCAAACAAAACATAATTGATTTAAATATTCTTTAAAAGAAGCCATTATTAACTCTCTTAATTAAGATCAAAAGCATTTCGAAAATTGAGGACAAGAAATATGAAGTGTTTATGCTTGCACTCCTATGACTTACTTTTTATATAAATGTCATACCTGGCGTGGGGATTTTCCACAAGTTTTCCGTAGGGTTAACATTGGAGTGAAAAAAGGCTATACAATCCTTAAACACAATTATTAAATGATAAAATGCAGAAAAAGGGATTACAAAACATCAAAATCACAATTCTTACCATAATATTATACAAGGCAAACATTAACATTACCAAGAAGACAAATAGTATGAGCCGTTTCTTTTCATCAATAACTAAACGTGGATCAGGATTAGAATCGACATGATTGGGATCTTTTCCAAAAATTTGGAATTGGTTCAAGGCTATTGGAAGTTTTGTATGTAAAATCAAAGAAAAAAAACACAAGTGCCGATTTGTCATTTTGAAGTGCCGAATTGTCCGGGTGCCGATTTGTCTTGGTGCCGAAATGTCTCACATAGGTGCCGAAGTGTCTAGAATTCGTATTTCATCCTCTGGAGCTTGCTGTAGCAGATGATGTTTACAGAAACGTAAGAGGAACCAATATTTGTGTGCAGACTTACATTTACAATACTTATCAGTTTTCCATATCTGACTTCTCTATTTCTAGATTTGGAAATAATCTCGTCAAGATTTTACTTCCGAATTCCTTGACCAATAAAAATTACTACCACGATAACTGAAATATTGTTGAAAGTGGCATTGAGCACCATAAACATTAACATCCAACACGACATGTTAATCACAAATGTATACAGTATACATACAAAAGAGCCGTTGTTGTCATGATTGTATGGTACATTAATTGTAGTTGGATTTACAACTATCTATGCCATCAAGTGCATATCACCACTAACATTGTGAGTTCGAATCCCGCTCATGGCAAGGTGTATTCGATACCACATTATGTGGTAATGTTTGTCAGTGACTTGCAGGCACTGGCAGGTTGGTGATTTTCTCCAGCTACTCCTGTTTCCTCCACCAATAATCAGACAGCCACGATATAACTGAAATATTGTTGAAAGTGGCGTTAAACACCGTAAAACTGACAGCCACTATATAACTGAAATATTGTTGAAAGTGGCATTATTAATCACTGTAACCCTAATCCTATGCTGTATACATGTACAACCATGTTATGTTTATTGTATTTTTTTAATGACTGTGAAAATGTGTACAATTTTTATGTTAATTTTTTTTTTTTTAAGTCCAAATAAAAAAAAATGTGTGGTTCCGGTTACCCTACCTACCCTAATTTTTAGTCCCTACCCTAAAGATTTTTTTGCCATTTTGCAATAAGCACCGTTAAAGTCACAATGTCTCTCCCATAGAATCAATGTAAAAAAAATATATAAAATAAAATAAAATCCCTACCTACCTACAAAATGTACCCTGTTTTTTATTTTAATGTAACCGCACTGACCGGAACCACACATATATTTTTATTTGGCCTAATGTGAAAATGGGTACAATATTTATGTTAATTGTATTTTTTAATGTAAATGTGTACAATTGTTTTTTTTTTTTTTTCAGACACTAACATCATTATAAAGGTTCTCTAGAAATATAAAAAATGCAGTCACTAGTAAGAGGAGGATGTGATGCATGCCTAGCATTGGTACGACAAATTACCAGACCAGCATCATACCACAATGTAAATCAGATTAGGGTATGTACAGAGATCCTTGCAACTCGCCTAGATGATTTCTGGACTTGCCATTTTCAGTTGCAACTCGTTAAAGTTTTCAAATTTTAGTTCTTACAATGGTGGGACTCCCAAAAATTTTCAAATTTTAGATTTTTACAATGGTGGGACTCGCCGAAATTTTCAAATTTTAGATTTTTACAATGGTGGGACTTGCCAAAATTTTCAAATTTTAGATTTTTACAATGGTGGGACTCGCCAAAATTTTCAAATTTTAGATTTTTACAATGGTGGGACTCACCGAAATTTTCAAATTTTAGATTTTTACAATGGTGGGACTTGCCAAAATTTTCAGAAATGTCTTCTAGACCCGTCAACATAAATTGATATCCCAGGTATATAGTCACGTTCTGGGCTTTTTAATGATATTATTCTTCTTGTTTACATACACATTTGTACCACAAAAAAGATGAAAATGACATTTCGGCTTGTTGCTAAATAAACGTTAGAAATTACTGAACCTTGGGCAATAAAAAAATGGACAATCCAGAGAAACTGTCAACATAGGGTACACAAGACAAAGATAAAAAAACACAACACAATATGTGTTGGACACCACTATACACAAGCATGCACAAAGTCAAATGACGTAAATAAGACATGAGCCCTCCTACAAACTGGAAGTAAAGACGAAGTGAACATCGTCTTTATACAGAAATCGTAACGGGTATCACAATACGGAACTCTGAACACATAATAGGACAACACAAAAAACTAAAAAGATGAGCAACACGGACCATCAAAAAAACCTTAAGGCAGGGTTTCTGCTATGCTCAGACATGCTCAGGACAATTGTCCTAAAACCAGCATTTCCTATCAGTCATGCCTTAATAATGTAACCAAAAAAATGTCCTCTAAGTTTTAAAAATTTAGGCCATTTCGAAAATCTTTAGGTCAATGGCCTAAATATCTGAAACTCTTAAAGGTATATTTATCATATTCATTCATACATTGTAGACAACATGTGTTATGGAACACCATTTTCCTGTACCTGTTTACAAGCAAGGAGGGAATCCAAAAATTAATGAAAATTATGAAGTCCTGAGTTTAAAGGTCAACAAAAATTTAATCCCAAGGCCAGATATACAGTGTTTACTTACAAATTATGTAGATGGTAAGTTTAACAGGCTCCATTTATGCATCAAATCACTGCCAGATAGACATATTTTATTTCCACTTTCAAAACTTTATATGAAAACCATATTCCAATTAAATCGTGGCAGTCAGTTTTATGGATGGAGGAACCGGAGTATCGTAAATCCAACTACGATTCGATCATGACCACAATGGACCCTAGTGTAAGACCAAACAAATGTAAAGCGTGTGTTTAACACTAACAGTCTCCAAATACTGCTCGATAGACATATTTTATTTCCACTTTCAAGACTATGATCGATTGATTTTTGGTGCTTAACGCCACTTTTAGTGGTGGAAGAAGCTGGTATGCCCAGAGAGAACCACTGACCATGGGCAAACAACTGGTAAACTTTTTCACTTGTGGCTGTGAGTCGAGTGCACCCATTTTTGTAATTTACAAAGCCGGGCACTAACCCACGCCGTATTGGTGATAGGTTTGTATGAATTGTTAGGCTACCTAACTCACTGACCCACAGACTCTGTATGAAAGCCATACAGTCAAACCTGTAATAAACGTCATCTCTATAATAAATCATTGTCTATAAAGGGTAGTTTAGTTTTCTCCATTTAATGAATACTGCATATAATATGAACTTGCAGGGCTCTACAATGCAACCAAAACACTCGCATTTGCGAGTTACTTTTGTAAAATGCGAGTAAAAATTCTGTATTGATAGCCAGATGGCGAGTTGATATTTCCGGAACATTTTCATTTCCTCACCAAGATTTTTTTTCAATTTAAATTCTTACTTTGATTTTCCGGTCTTTTAAACCGTGCAATTGACTCGGACATAAGTTTTAAATCACATACTTTTAACGCTTGCAAGTGACCTCGATTAGCAAAAAAAAAATCCTTCTCAAAATTTTTTTTCGCTAAAAATAAACTGGTTAAATCAACTGATTACAAAACTCGCCTGCCTGATGCAACTTTGACGGAAGCATAAGCCAAAATACTGATGAAGGTTCGGGTTCTGAAGCTAAAAAGTGTAAATTCCAAGACGTCTCGAAGTCAGAGTTTTCGCGGCTCGTTGCAATTGATTGATTATTCCAATGACTACGTTATGTTTGCAGAAAGGCAGGCCCAGATATTGCTCACAAAACCGAGTTTGTCACTGGAAAAACGTTTAAACGTGAAAGTCTTGTTTATCAAAATAAAATGAAAATTGTTTCAATGTGGTATCAGAAAAAACCTATTCCTCAACTAAGTATCTTCTGCCTCATTCAGAGCATTAATAATTATGTACAAATAAATACATATTGAATATATAAAGTACGAATTATGGCAAGTAACATCCTTTTGTTGGCGAGTAAAATGTTTTCCTTACTAGCCAGGGACTAGTAGGTCTTGGTATGAATTGAAGAGCCCTGTAAAGGAAAACTTCTCATTTTCAGGCTGCTTTTTCAGGGTCTCTCCAGTGCCCTTTATATACAGGTTCAACTGTACCTATATTTTCATGGTTTGTCAGTGACTTTCGGCAGGTTGGTAGTGTTCTACGGATACTCCGATTTCCTCCACCAATAAAACCAACTGCCACGATATAACTGACTTATTGTTGAAAGTAGCGTTGAAACACCATATCCCTTTCCCAAAGATGTTGTTAGATATAAGCAGGGATGAAAATTAGCACTCGCCCAGTCGCCCACGGCGAGTAAAAAATCACATGGGCGACCAAAAATTGAATTGTGTTAGCCCAGGTGGCGAATGGTTTTAATCCCGAGTGTTAGCCCAATTTCAGTCATTAAAGTTTTCATCCCTAAGTAAGTGTATCGACAATGGAAAACAAAAGATACAACAGACATCAAATTTTAGATTGGGGAAAAATATAACATGGTTTAGTCTTTAATATTCAGAATATCCAGATATCTGCTAGACCAATTATTCTTTCGATAAGCTGATATTTCGAAAGGTTTCTTTTCAAAAACTTTATGCATCGTGGAAATGGAAAGATTTTACAGGGGTTTATCAAGGTGTTTTTTGGGAATGATACTTTCGGTACCATTTAGGGGAATTTTTAATCCACAAATTGGCCATTTGGGAATCAAAATAACAGAATAAGAATGACAATTTTGAGATTTTAGAATATTTTTCATTGAGGAATTACTAGAAAAATTCCTATTCTAATCTAATGTGCCTTGGGTTGCTTTCATTAATTAAGTGTGGAATTGATGAAAAATATAATTAATCTTATTTACAGAAATTGGATTTCCTGGAGAGATCGTAACAGTAAAGAGACGTATATTCAGAACTAAGTTATTTCCCTTGGGCCTTGCAGTCTACCCCACCCCAGAAAACATTGCTGAAGTTAGAGCCAGGATAAAGGTTAGTACGATTATTTTTATTCAACAATTTTATATACAGTGAAACCTGGCTAGACTGAACCCTGAATAAACCAAAATCCTGCATAAGCCAAACTTTAAATAAAGTCCTAATGTAGAAAATCTTTGTTAAATTAAGCTGCATAAACCGAACACCTGTCTATTCCGAATACAAAATTTGGTCCGCAGGAGGTTCTGTATAGACAGGTGTCACTAGTGTATCTAATAATCTACAATAATGCATGTTAACAATTGTGACCGTAGTTTCCAATCTTCATTTAGAGGCAGTCGTGGTTGGATCGTATGGTAGTTGTATTTACAACGACATGTGCAATCAGTGCCTCTCACCACTAAAGTTATGAGTTTGAACCCTGTTCATGGCGAGGTGTACTCGATACAACATTATGTGATAAAGTTTGACAGTGACTTGCGACAGGTCAGTGGTTTTCACCGGGTACTCCGGTTTCCGACACCAATAAAACTGACCGCCACGATATAACTGAAATATTGTTGAAAGTGGTGTTGAACACCATAAACCAACCAATTTTCATTTAGACAACAACAAAGTTGAGACCCTGTACTTACTTGAATAAGTGTTAAAAGAATTTGCCATATAAAACCAGAAATAAAAGTATTTAGACAAACACCTTATACACAAATGCATATGGGGTTTAGCTATGGTTATACAGGGTCAGATCATTATTTATTTTCTTGCATATTTCAGGTCAATTTATCTTTTTCCAATAAAATTTGGGAGGCCCAGGTGGCTCAATGAGTTAGGTCGCTGGATCTAATAACTCATACAAGCCTATCACCAATACGGCGTGGGTTCGCGCCCGGCTTTGTAAATTACAAAAAATGGTGCACTCGACTCGCAACCGCAAGTGATAAAGTTTACCAGTTGCTTGCCCATGGTCGGTGGTTCTCTCCGGGTACTCTGGCTTCCTCCATCACTAAAACTGGTTACCATGATATAGCTGAAATATTGTTGAAAGTGGCGCTAAACACCAAAAATCAAATCAATCCAATAAAATTTGGCAATATAATTGAAAAAGAACCTAGCACCACACCAAAAGTTAAATGATCTTTCCCTCATACCATACACGTAGACCTAGTGTACTGTGTGTGTCCATTCGTTATTATAACAAAAAAGTTTTGTACCTCTATGCAGGGACGGATTATCCTATAGACTAGTATAGGTTACAGCATAGGGCCCCTCAAGATTGATTGATTGGATTTGATTTTGGAGTTTAACGCCACTTTCAACAATATTTCTGCTATATCATGGCTACCAGTTTTAGTTTTGGAAGAAGCCGGAGTACCCGGAGAGAACCACCGACCATGGGCAAGCAACTAGTAAACTTTATCACTTGCAGCTGCAAATCTAGTGCACCCTTTTTTGTAATTTACAAAGCCGGGTGCAAACCCACGCCGTATTCGTGATAAGCTTGTATGAGTTGTTAGGTATTCCAACTACCTAACTCACTGAGCAACCTATGTAAATGTCACTAAAATATATCACAAGTAACAAATTTTGAAGATGGGTGCGGACAAGTTAGAGGGTGGCTCCATCTGAGGGGTGCCCATAATTTCATTAGTCTATGGGCCTCGAAAGTTCTTAATCCAGCCCTGCATGACAGTTTGTACAGATATCTTGAAAATAGACAGACTTCCATACAGCACTTGTATACTGAACATTATATATGTATATATATATATATATAGTTAAATACAGTCAAACCTGTATATAAAGGGCACTAAAGGGAACCTGAAAATATGTCCTTTATATACAGGTTAAAATTATATGTATTACTGTGAAATCATTTTTAATCGTGAGGTTCTAATTTTCGTGGTTTCCGCAGTTCACCTAAACCATAAAAACTAAAATCCAACATAATACAATTTTACCATTGACTGTTTCCTGTAGTGTTTGAAACCACGAATTCAAGAACCCATGGATCAATGCATTTTGTAGAAACAACGAAAATTGATACCAACGAATAATAATGCTTTCAATTCATTCCTAAATGGAGAGAATAAAACTGCCAGTTAAGGCAGGTTTGACTGTATAGATATAATGTTACTGTAAATTTGTTATCATATTATATTTTAACAGGACTCAGGACAGCTTGACAAGTACAAGAACTTTACACCGTATACTAGAAGGGTAGGTACTTTACACCATATACTAGAAGGGTAGATTTATGTATAGTGAATATATATACAGTGAAACCCATCAAAGCTGATCCTCCTTGGGGCCAACTTTTGTTTTCGGAATATGTTTGTTTGATGATGTTTAACGCCACTTTCAACAATATTTCAGTTATATCGTGGCGGTCAGTTTTATTGGTGGAGGAAAATGGAGGACCCTGAAAAAACCACTGATTCCAAGCCAACAAGTCTTTACTCTTTCTCCTTAATGCTGCGTGCTTAGCAGGGAAGCAACAAATACCAATTTTATAGTTTTTGGTTTGACCTGATATGGGCTCGAACCCACGATCTACCACTCTCGAGGCAAGCAAGCTAACCATTACATCACCGATGCGGTTTCCTTGGAACATGAATTGCCTACGTGGTGAAAAAGGACAAATAATGATCTACATTACATTACACAAGACAGCTAAAGATTGTGCAACACGAACCCCATTAAATACGGGGGTGAACTCAGGTGCAACGGACCGGAAAGAAGTTCATGGTACACTGTTGGTATCCATCCTATTACTCTTGTTAAAAATCCAGCATGTTCAGTCCTTTAATAATTGTAGCAGCCAAAATAAAACACACCCTCGATGCAAAGCCCCAAAATTTAACCAACCCATTTTTACACAAAACTGCCAAATAATCCCCATGCCCAAATATCCTGATTTATGGTAAGTCATGAAAGAGGAAAACAAGACGGGGACTGTGTCTATGTTAAATGAAACATAACTAGGTTTATCTGTGACACAGATATTCTGTCACTGTAAACCTAGTCGACCTATTCTTTAGTAAATTAGTGTTTTCTGTTCTTACTTTACCTTGATCTTGAAATGTTAAAAAAGAATCAGAAACCACGAATCTGATTAAATGTACTTACAATTTTTTTTTTTTTTAATTTGATTTTTGGTGTTTAACGCCACTTTCAACAATATTTCAGCTATATCATGGCAACCAGTTTTAGTGGTGGAAGACTGGTAAACTTTATCACTTGCGGCTACGAGTCAAGTGCACCTTTTTATTGTAATTTACAAAGCCGGGCGCGAACCCACGCCTTATTGGTGATAGGCTTGTGTGAGTTGTTAGCTAATCCAACTACCTAGCTCATTGAACCACCCGGGCCCTTGTACATAAATGATCATTGAATGATAAATTGATATGATATTACTCTAGGTGAGCCACATGTTATGGTAGACATTTTGAAAATTGTCTGGGTTACTCTCCCTGTATATCTATAATTGAGGTATTCTTTTTATTGTAGACATTACGAGAACTGTCTGGGTTACATCTACCAATTCCGATGAATGCTGAGACGGATTGGATTTTAAACAGATCACATGTCCGAGTAGCACTTAGAAAAGTGGTAAATATTAACTTTAAAAAGTAGCATTTAATCATGTGCACTTTTGTAATAAATTTGTGATAAATGTTTGTATGGCTGATGATGCAAATTAGTCATATTTTGACATGTGTTATTGAAATTTACAGTTTCTAAATAATGAAAGTATTATTAAAACTAAGGTTCTCCTCCCTCAGACATAGGTGACCTTAGCCGATTCTGGCGATCCTATTTAGGTCCTTTGGTTTACTTGCTCGCAAAACTTTTAAAATTATTTTTGCTTTTCAACTTTTCAATTTTGAGCGTACCTGATGAAGGTTATTCCAGAAACGTGTTGTGCGCACTAAATTTGATATCTACGTTTTATTGACAATAAATCATACAAGAAAGGTTTGAGGATGCCGAAGGGGTAATCAGAAGTAGTAAATCAAAGGACAGATAATATAATGTCTGAATGAAAAAAAAGCAGTGGTCCAGAAAACACCTCACAAGCAACTAAAGATTGTCCAGCACACATTCTACTAAAAATCATTGGTGAACTCAGGTACACTGGAAAGGTAAATAGGTCCTGCTCCACTAGTGACACCTGTCATGTTATGCATGTTAAAAAATCTATGATAAAAAGCAAAAACAAAATTACATGTGTTTCTGCTAACCCTACTGACCCTAATTTTTTGTGCCTGCCCTAAAGTTATTAATGCCATTTTTGAACAATCACTGTTATAGTCAGAACGTGTCCCCTGTAGAAACTAGCTAAAAATATTTAAAAAAAATAAAATCTTTTTCCTACCTACCGACCCTAATATTTTAGAGCATGTTAGCGGAAACACGGGTATTTTTTTTCTTAGCCTAAATTATATTTGATGAACAAAGAAAAGGACAGGATTTGACTACAGCAAATGAAACATAGTGCTTCTCAGTTGCATAGCTCGCTATTTGCAGAAAGTAAAATATATGATCTTCCTTTTCTGGTGTTTGTAAAAATTGTCTCCATTTGGGTTGTTTTTCATATACATTGTAATTTCAATTGGGAAATTGGGTACATATGCATTTTCTATGTAAAATAAGAAATATATGAACATTCTAAGTCACAGGAAATTTAGGTTGAAAAATATTTTAAAAAAACATTAAACCAGCAAAAAGTGAATAAGAAATGCTTGCATAAAAGGGAAGTAACTCTTACAGAACTTCAGCTACCCAAAGCAGAATTTGTTATTTGTTTTTTTAATGAAAATTTTGTTCTGAAAATGGAAATATTTGATGTGAATAAATTGATAAATAAGAACACAATAGTCTCTTCGTGAACACTAGATCTCCATCAACATATGTAAACAAGTAATAAAATATCTATACAGATGATAAAAGTGATAAAAACATGCATATTACAAAGCAGGGTTATTTAAGGAATATTTGAAATTGTTGAATAGGTTTATGTGATATAACCTGGTTTGGGTCAGTTTATGCTTAATAAAGCACGAAGCGGTTTATGAAAAGCGTAAACTGACCCAAACCAGGTTATGCAAGTATAACCTGTTCAACAATTTCAAATATTCCTTATAATTTAATTTTTACAACAAAATTTAATGATTCCTCAATTTTAATTACGATTATTTCATACGACTATTTGAATTTGTCGTTGGCGAAAGAACATGTTGGTGACATCACGATACCAACCCAGGTTATCGAGTATAGCCAAAATTTTCTCCAGACGGATTAGCCAATCAGATTGAAATATTCAAATCAAATTAAATTATTAAATACTAGAAACTGCATCTGTGATGTAGTGATTTGCATGCTCATCTCAAGAGCAGTTGATCAGGTCAGATCACAAAGACTATAAAATTTGTATTTGTTGCTTGTCATGACTACGAGACATAATTGGGAAGAAAAGCCTGAACAGTTATAGCAAATTGACTGGTCAACCTCCTGGGTATATGTCTGGTACCCTGAACACTTGAGGTAGGTCTCAGAGCACGACATCTGTGATTGATAGTCTTGTGGTCAGTAGTCGTGATCTCTACTACACTGTCTTCCAGGTCTCTATTTTTTTTTATTATTTTTTTTATTCAGTGAGTGATTGTTGTTTAATGCCAATTCAGCAATTTTTCAGCTATATCATGGCGAGAACAAGTTAATTTTCAATGAGATGATGATGAGGTCCCCTTGTTCTAGAGCAACACGCCGAGTTGAATTTTTATAGTGCTAGCTCACTGAAACAACAGTCCTCAGATAGCAGATAGACATGTCTCTCCATTCAGACACATTATCCTGATTCCGAGTCAACCAGTCTTTGGTCTTTCTGCTTAATGTTGCGTGCTTAGTGGAGAAGCAGCAAATACCAATTTTATAGTCTTTGGTTTGACCTGACTGGGTCTCGAACCCATGCTTGAGGCAAACATGCTAACCATTATGTCACCGTTTCTGTCTTTTTTTCCCCTTTTTTTATTCAGCTAAAACAATGTATTGAAGATATACAGAGTTTTCAAGTTTTGAGATAAAGGGGTGAATTGTCAGTAACACAGTCTGCGACGTTAGCAACTAGTCAGATGCCCCAGACTAGTAAACTGATATTCGGACTAGTAATTTTTCCTTACCACTAGCCCGATCAGACTAGTAAAACATTTTACTCCCCTACCTTGTTCTCTATGATTTTTACATAAAAAAGATAAAATTTTGAAAAAGGTACAAATGTAATAAACGTCTATCATACAGATTTTATTTGTAAACAAATACGAATAAACTGTTAGCCTTTAATAGTAGTTTAATGCCGGGGTAACCAGTCTGAAACCACGTTGTTCCGGTATTCTGATCTGTCTTATTACCAAAGCAATATGTTTCAACACGGACATGTATTAGTATTACCAATGTAGTCAAAATCGTGGTGGATCGCCATTGATAGATAGTAAAAGAACTATTAAACTTTACTAATGAGGATATCTTAAGAGATTCAGTTATTTTTTTTCAAACGAAAGTGTTTTTTTTAGTTTTCGTTCTTTATCTCCCATTCTGCATGTGGCGGTGTACTTCGTTCTTTCCGGTCTTAAAGATTTATTGTAGTAACAATGCTTCGGTGGACTGAAGGGACCAAGCCTGGCAAGGTTGTTAAGAGGAAACGTACTGCCAATGATATTATTGAACAAAAGCGATCATAGTTTTTCTTGTCAAACTGAAGAACTTTTTAAAAGATTATGAGGAACAGACTGAAAAATAAAATATATTAACCAATTTAGTGTGTGGTTTTTTTGGACTTAAGTAAAATTATGTTCGGACTAGTAAAACCTAGTGATTCACTAGCCCGAAGGACTAGTGGCTAAAACAGTTTTTGGTGCAGACTGGTAACAATATCTTCAATAAAATATTGTTGTTTTACAGAAAGTTGAGTGTTTAGATGAGAAATGCCTTCAACTTCCAGACACGCCTATTGTGGAACCAGGGGAAATTACTCTTGGTATAACTGTAAGTGTTGAATGGAAAGTAGTGGAAACTATTGTTAGTTAAAATCATACTGAAATGAGTTGATAATTAATCCATTAATGAGTTGTTTTCTAATATTCTGGATTGTTATATGTGAAATTTGTAATTTTCTTGATTTTAAATTATTATTATTTGATTTGATTTATTGTGTTTAATGCCACTTTCAGCAATACTTCAGCTATATCATGGCGAACAGTTTTAGTGATGGAAGAAGCCAAAGTACTCAGAGAGAACCACCGACCATGGGAAAGCAACTGGTAAACTTTATCACTTGCAGCTGCAAGTCGTGTACACCCTTTTTTGTAATTTACAAAGTCGGGCGGGAACCTATGCCGTATTGGTGATAGGCTTGTATGAGTTGTTAGGTAATTCAACTACCTAACTCATTGAGCCACCCATTGATTAAGTGATTTATTCATATCCATCAGTTTGTCACACATGTATTTTCCTTAAGTAAATCATCTCAAATATATACAAAAGGCCAGGGACCATAAAAGGAATTCCAAGTTTGTTTTCGGCCTTCATCACTTTTTCATTCTGGAGTTATGGCCCTATTTACTTTAGCTGGAAATGGTCACATTCTTCCATTTTTTACCATCGTTTCTTAAATATTCATCTTTTAGAATTTCTTAAAAAACTACTGTTCCAAAAATAGTTGGTGCTTATCTTTTACACATATTTTTTTCCATTACAGGTAAATAAAACACATACAGTAAAATTTAGAGCTACAATATACCTAGTAGATAGTAAAAATATAGACCAACGAAAACCAATGATGCCAGACTTGTGGGGCAATGAACCTGTAGAATATAATGAATTATTGGATTATTAAAATTTGTAACATGATGAATGCACTCTCTTCCTTTGATATTTTTATCCCCTCGCCAACGAAGTTGCGAAGGGATATAGTAACGCTACCATCTGTCCTTCCTTCCGTAACATCCTTGTGAACACTCTAGAATCAACATCCTTCATTGGATTTTGACCAAACTTGGTACATACTCCTTAAGAGAATCTGGAACCCTATTGATTTTCAAGGTCATAGGTCAAAGGTTAAGGTCACCGGGTCAAATTTTTAGGAGAGGGGATACGCCACGCTTTGCGTTGCCCTTGTTATGGTTTATAATACCAGAAAGTTAGTAACAGCTAAGAACTATGAAATAATACACACAGATACGAGATATTGCACACTTTAAATATGGGCTGTAGTTTTATTATTCTCAGAGAGCCGACCTAAATGTGATATTGTCTTGTGCAAATCATTTATACCACAGTTTTCCAGGACATAGACATGTTATTACTTTCTTCTGCAAGAACATCTTATATCTTATGAAAAGAATTAAACAGTGGGTGGTGGTGTTAAGGTTATGGTGTTTAACACCACTTTAGCAATATTTCAGTTACATGTATGACGGTCAGTTTTATTGGTGGAGGAAACCGTAGTATCCTAAGAAAACCACCGATCTGTAGCAAGTCACTGACAAACTACAAAATGTATCTCATGAAGTTGTATCGAGTACATCTCGCCTGAGCAAGATTCAAATTCACAACGTTAGTGGTGACAGGCACTGATTGCATAGGTAGTTGTAAATCCAAATACCATACAATCACGGCCACGTCGTCCACTATTTTAAATTTAAACAGTAAATTGTGAACTATTCAATCAATATCACAAAATAAACAATCACCTCTTGCCTCCAATCATTGAATATAAAAAAAAATACCATGACACATAATGTTGGAAAACCAGGACCGGGTTTGATTTTTGGTGTTTAACGCTACATTCAACAATATTTCAGCTATATCATGGCGACCAGTTTTATTCGTGGAGGAAGCCGGAGAGAACCACCGACCATGGGCAAGCAACTGGTAAACTTTATGATCACTTGCCGCTGCTAGTCGAGTGTACCCTCTTTTGTAATTTACAAAGCCGACGAGAACCCACACCATATTGGTGATAGGCTTGTATGAGTTGTTAGAGCCAACGACCTAACTCATTGAACCACCTAGGCCCCTGATAGGCCTAGATGTCCAGTTGATCCTAAAATATTTTGTTTTTGTGTTTGGGCTCCTAACAATAAGTTACACTCTAATCCCTTTTGTTAAGTCAGTTGAGTTGTCCACAGCCAATGTGGAATTTTTATGAACAACATAGATTAAACCAAGACGATTTGTTTTTATTAAATAAGTAGTTTATTCTATTTGACATTGCATACATCCAGTTTAGCATGAAATTAAAAGTTAATAAAACACCAAAATATATTAACCAGAGATCCAACTGGTACATGGATCAATATAAAGGTTTAGAACATCTCTTTCTACATCCAAATCTACAACATTTTCTCCTGCCAGGACAAGATTGGTCATTAACACATTCTCCAGGAATCACATTTAACGGACATACAGGCTGTTGTAGACTGCTTTGTCGACATCGACCTGGTTTATTTGTAGATGCTAGATAAAAGACATAAAATGTTGTTTGTTAGCTTAATACAAATGTATATTCAGAGCTGGATTAAACCTTAGGCGAAATAATCACGTGCTTAGGGAATCAAGGGCCAAGTGGGCATCACGAAAATCTGGTCACACAGCAATTTATTTTATCAGCCAGATATTAAGCTCAAAAACACAAAAAATCCAAATAAATGTAGGAAAATTGAAATAAGCATCAATAAATGTTATAGGCTTTAGTAATACATGTTAAAAGAATAAAAACAATTAATTTTAAACGATTTTTACATTATGTCACTGGAAGGAAAGGGGGTCACTAAAGGTTGGCCTGTGCTTTATGCCATAAATTGGCTTTAATCCGGCCCTGTGTATATTGAACGACAATAAATTACATAGAGGAACAACAACTGTTAGAGATATACAATTTGTTACTGTACCTGTTTTATTGGTCATGAAGCAATTTTTTCTTGGATGTCATAATTCAAACTATCTGTGAATTTTAGAATCAAATGAAATTTAATGTTTTCTTTCCATTTATAGGATTAGGATTATGTTGTTTAACACCACTTTCCACAATATTTAGTTTTTTAGTTTTATTATACTTTATGCAAATTTCTTACATTATCAATTCATTTCATTGGACAAGTGGCATTTGTTAATTTTCACTAACCTTTCGTAAGCCCTGCCCATCCCTAGCAACATGTGATAATATTAGCAACGGGTGTTAATGCCTAAAATTAACACCCGCTGAGCCCGAAGTTTGCCGATCCGGAAAAATTAACACCTGCTCTGGCCGAGTTTTACTGATTTTCAAAATTCTAAAACAAAAATAAAAATTGTTTTAAAGTTAAAAATTTTCAAAAAATTAAAAAATATCTAAAATTTCAAAAAAATTCAAAGTTTTCATAAAATTTCAAAATTTTAAGACATGTATTAAAATAATAATATTGAAAAATGATAAAACAATTATAGCCTACCTTGAAAATTATTTATGCAATAGTCAGAATATAAAAGCAAACGTGATAATATTTATCAAAATATACAATTAACATTTTACATTAATTGTTATAAACATTATGTTATTATCTTGTTAAATTTGTTGCTATTTGATGTTTTATTGTTGTTTTAAAATGTAAGTAAACCATCTTCTTAATTTATGCCTTTTTATTTTTTTAACAATTGTCCTTCTAATAACATAATGCACACTTGAATCGTTAGGCATTCAGTATAATAAAAAAAAACATACTGCCCTTGGATGAAAGTGTTAGGGTGATTAACACACTCTGTAAACAAATTATCACCCTTGACTTCGTCTCGGGTAATTTTTTCCCTCGTGTGTTAATCTACCCTAACACCTTCATCCAAGGGCAGTATGTTTATAATATCATGGTGGTCAGTTTTATTAGTGGAGAAAACCACCGACCTGCCGCAAGTCACTGACACACTTTATCACATAATGTTGTATCCAATACATTTCGCCTGAGCGGGATTCGGACTCGCAGCTTTAGTGGTGTTACGCACTGATTGCAGATATATAGGTAGAAATAAATCGAACTACCATACAAACACGACCACATAGGCCCCTCTTTCAATTTATAATCTTTATTTGCAAAATTATGCCCATAGGGGCCAAGCAAATACAAACTAAACAAAACAATACAAATCACGAATATACAAATAAAATGACAAAGCCTTGGCCAACGTGGACTTTACCCTAGCAAATCTATACCTTGCTTCAAAAAGTTTCCCACAGCTGACAAAAGTTCAAAATTAGGATTTAAAATTTGTTTCAATTTTTGGAGTGGTTGATCTTGTATAAAATGTGGATTTAATTGATTTATTAATAAAAACAATTGATCTCTTGGCAATTTATTTTTATTACAATTTAACAAGAAGTGATATTCATCATCAATTTCATTAGAGTTATAAGAACAACTCTAACAAATATCTAGATTTCAGCAGTCATCAAAAGATTCTAACAACTAGAACTGGCACATAAATAGATAGAATTCATTTTTCACAGAAACTAACTTTATATCATGTACATTGTACATACGTGGAATTGATATACAGTTACAAGTCTGACATCCCTTGTTATTAATCTGGTAACCATGGATACAGATCATATCAACACACATGATCGCAGGACATGATAATGGTTCACCTTGTTAGAAATAATAATTTACATCAATGAAATTGCTTACATAATTGATTGATTGATTGATTGATTGATTGGTGCTTAACGCCAACTTTGTCGATGCATATATGTCACTCTGATTTTATGTCATAAATTGTGTTTTCTTGGAGTTTCTGTAGTAGACAAGAATCACATCTAAAATAAAGTATTTTGTGGAAGCGTGATACAACGGCAGCAGTTAGATTTTAAACAGAAATGATATCTACATAAACCAATGGAATTACGGTCTTTATCACAGAATACAAATACTAGTTTAAACCTACAGACAGTGGCCAAAAGTATTTGTATGCTTCCGGTGACTTTTCCTATGTATTTCATATAAAACTATGGTTTTTCAAATAATTATCCTGAGGTCAATTCATGTCCCATTTGATAATTGTTTTATCAACAAAAGCAGAAAAGTATGTACATTTGTAGTTTATAATAATTAGAATAATTATTTGAAAATTCATAGTTTAATATGAAATGTATTGTGAAAATTGGAAGCGTCCAAATACTTTTGTCCATTGTCTGTATATTAGTTTTACTAAGGTAAAAAAAAAATGTGTGTTTACGGTCACGTCAAAAAAATCTAGGGTCGGTCGGTCAGCATTAATTTTTTTTTGTAACTATCGTCAAAATCGGAAATAGTCGTTCCCGATTCCGGTATTTTATTTTAGAAATTTTCGGTAAGCCGTCATTTGTTGAAGCTGTTTATGACGAGTTACGCACTTTTTCTACCCTCTTTGCTCTCAATTTCGACGAAAAGCTAGCAGTTGAATAAATAAAACATTGCTGCTGATTAAACAACAAAAATGGTTATCCGAATTTTGTGTAAAAATTGATAGTGTCGCTAGCAAAAATTAGGGTCGAATAATTGCCGATATGGCGATAAAAAAGGTTAGGGTCGGCGGCTGATAAATAGGGACAGTCGGGTGACCGTAAACACACATTTTTTTTTGGCCTAAGCCAGAGTAGATTTTAATTACAATATTTAACTTCTGTAGGTAGATATAAAATAAATCAATTATACATTGAAGTCTATGTAGAGGGTTTTGATTGGCTTAACCGCCTAATATTTTCTTTGTATGAGAAATGCTGATCATTGATTGGTCAATTACTTATTGTGATGTCACCATGGAATCGCAAATACAGGAAACTTTGCTAAATGAAATTTTACATTGATTACTAGAGTGCCCTATATTTTCCATATCGGCCCATGTATCATCCCGGGACCCCAATATATCACCCCTATGTGCAGTACACATCTATACATACGAGGTAAAGTGTTACATATACATGTCTCGCAGCCATTGGGATCCATTTGGTATCCATGGTTACAACTATTAGAACACTGTCTATTCAGACAAGATGTAAGTGCTGAAATTGAACAATAATTTCAGTTACAGTTTAAAATTTAACAGTTGATAAATATATGTTTTAAAATCGGACAACCAGATGTCTTATTTTGCACATATATTGTGTATAAATCAGTTTTGTTACGTTGTAATGTTAGACATACTGGGATCCATTATTCAAATTATCGTTTACACTAACACTGTGTTAAATTTGTTTAATCATATTACAGTATTAGTTTGATCACAAGTTCAACAACAGACCCCTGATGTTTTAGCTACACAAAAGAGAGTGTGACATCGATGCAGATCAACGAAGATGCAAGACGATGGATGGTATTCCCTATATGTCGAGATTACTACAATTGCTTATATACAAAATAGAAGGTCTAGTTATGAGGAAAGTTGGTTGAGCCCTAATGTATTGGTTTGAAATGTCATAAATCAGTACCTGTACTTTGATCGGCTTTCATTGATTTCATTTCATTTTTTAGGTTGATTGATTGATGTTTAGCGTAAAAAAAAACCATACTTAATCTATATTCATGACAAATCATGTAAGGTAAAAGGCGGCATTATTTGGCCAATTTGACGAATGTCTTGACTGCTAAAAGAAAAGTTAGACGATATCAAAGGGGTAATCAGAAGCCGAAAGAGGACAAACGACACAATGGTCTAGAGTTAGAAGATATCAAAGGGGTAATCAGAAGCCGAAAGAGGACAGACGACACAATGGAAAAAGCTACAAACAACGATCTCCAAAACATTACACAGAGAACTAAAGATTGAACACTAAAAACCGGAAGTGAACTCAGGTGCTCCAAAAGGGTAGGTAGTTTCTACTCCACATGCGACACTCAGGATAAGAAACTTATCACATTGAATTAAAAACGGAAACAGGGAAAATAGACAACCAGTAGAACCAAAGAGCATAAAACAACAAAGCCACCAAAATAAAACTGAAACAAATTTGTGGGGGGGGAGGGTCAATTGTCTGGGGGGATATTGCCCTGCACTTGACACTCGTGGTGTTACTTTTGTTACAAACCCGATGAAAAGTCATGAAAAGTAAAAGGACCGGAGTTTAATTACGACAAACGGAACCTATCCGTGGTAATTTGTGACACAGATATATATCCGTCAATAAATAACAATGCGATCTTCCTTACTAGAGGCGTGCACGATTAACGGCTAACCAATAATATTACACAAACGAGACGGTTGTTATTGATATAAAGATACCTACGCTGGCTTGGTTTACATTGACAAGTTTCACACCCGTTCTGGTCCAGTACGTATCCATGGTTACAACGATTAGAACACACAGTAGAGGGACATTGTACAGGTGCTGAAAGTAAATTATAATGTATGTAATGAAATGAAAAACGAAAAAATACCACACTGTTGGAATAGTTCAGATGCAATAGATAAACCGATGCCCCTAACACACAAATACGCTAGAACTAGATTTAGTCCGTCACTTTTTACTAAATTCTCAGTGCCAAGTGCACCTGTTTCTGCGATTTGTGCATGTTGTCTTTCATTTTATTACATTAAATGGACTTATTTACCATTACACTGATTAACACGACGGGTGTCATATGTGGAGCGGAAACGGCTTACCCCTATTTTTGATGGGATCCTTGTTGGTTATCTTTAGTATTCTTGGTTTGTTCACAATGATTCTTAACAGTTGACCTTGATTAGAGGTTAGATCGAGTAAGTGACAAGTATTAATGAAGCTTAGCCTATTAAACACATGAATTGACGCCCTTCTTTAAGTAGGGTTCGAGTCTTTCATTAAGTGTTTTATCGACCTTTGCTGGTATTTTTTACCCTTTCTGAGGATCGCACTGTCTGTCCTTCAATTAACGCTTACCGATTACTCCTTTGGCATCTTCAAACTTTTCTTTCCAACGAATTTAGTCACGTTGTGAAAATGATAAAAGTACATATGAAGAACATGAATTATCATTGTACTAGTAACATTGCAACTCGTGTAGATAGTCTGGATAAAAGTACATTACGAGAACATACGTTATTATACAAGGGGGTTGTCATGGTCGTATGGTAGTTGGAATTGGTATCAGTATTTATCATCACTAACGTTGTGAGTTTGAATCCCGCTAAGGCGGGGTGTACTCGATACAACAGCATGTGATAAAGTTTGTCGGCGACTTGCGGCTGGTCGATAGTTTACTCCAGATACTCAGGTTTTCTCCACTAATAAAACTGACCCCTAACTGAAATATTCTTGAAAGTGGCGTTAAACACAATAGCCCTAACTCATTAAACAATAACATTAGAACTCGTGTAGATGGTCTGGATGATAATATACATGAACTTACATTGGCTTGGATTACATTGACAAGTTTCACATCCGTTCTGGTCCAATGCATATCCATTGTTACAACGATTGGTGCATTGTCTTGGCCGACATGGTGGTGGCGCTGAAAATAATAATAAATAATAACTTAATAAGACAAAAAATACAAGATACAAGATATTTTATTTTCAAATCATGGAGCCCAGTACTGAGTAGGATAATCATTAACAAAATAAAGAACATAAAATACACATATGATTTGTAAGAATTATATGTAATTTGAAAACATATTAAGACAATACAAAAACAAAGGTTTTGGAGACACACTGTGACTCTGAAGGTCAAGGGGGAGACAACCCATAAAAGCATAATATTCTAATGTATTTATTATACAAAAAATGTATTATTTTAAGTAATTCTCTGTTTTCTTTCTTTAAATAAATCAATTAATAGTTTAGATGTTAATGAAATAATGTCTTTATCTTCACATGATAGTAACCATATAAATTTATCTTCTCTTGATAAGTTCTCAAAGTTGATATATAACCTTTTATAATATTAAAATATTTTGCTCTCTAGTTATCTAATGGCGAGTAAATCATAAGGAAATGAAACTCATCTTCTATATTTAAATTACATGTATAACAAATTCTATCTTCAACCTTCAAACATTCATACCTGCCTCTTTCTATTCTTAAATCATTTATTCTAAATTTTGTATATATGTTTGTTGTTCCATTAAATGTTTTCACGTTTTTGGTTCCGTGTCTTTTATGTCCGCGTAAAAACCATGTTCGGCTCATATTACATTTATTTGTGTTAATACTTGTGGTGTAAGCATACTTTTATTCGGACGTGTAGAATTTCCGGTTAGGGTTAGTATTAGGGTTAGGGTTAGATTTAGGGTTAGGGTTAGGATTAGAGTTAGGGTTAGCATGGAAAAAATAACTTAGTGCAATAATTTCTCTGGAAATTATACACTATTGTAACTTGTCCTCTGGAAAGAATACACTGTTACAGTGGTTCATTTTTATGTTATTTTCATTAATGTATACTGGTGTCAACACTATTTCAACATCAGTTCATGTTCTGTGTCATTTAACAGTAATATTTCAGCTATGATCATAGTGACCAGTTTTAGTGGTGGAAGAAGCCGGAGTACCCGGAGAGAACCACCGACCATGGACAAGCAACTGATAAACTTTATCACTTGCGGCTGAGAGTCGAGTGCACCCCTTTTTGTTATTTACAAAGCCTGACATGAACCCATCATATTAATGCTAATTACATGACAACTATCTATACATACGAGGTAGAGTATTACATATACATGTCTCACAGCCATTGGGATCCATTTGGTATCCATGGTTACAGCTATTTGAACACTGTCTAATTGGACAAGACGGAGGTGCTGAAATTAAACAATAGTTTAACGGTTGATCAATATATGTTTTAATATCGGGCATACAGATGTCGTATTTTGCTGAAATGTTGTTTATAGTCATGGCCGGATTAAAGCCAATTTGTGCCCTAAGCACAGGTCAACTTTAGTGCTCCCACCCCCCTCGCACATTCCACTGGCATAATGTAAAAATATGTTTAATTTATTGTTTTTATTGTTTTAGCATTCATACATAAAGCCTATGAGATTTATTAGTGTTTTATTTCATTTATCCTACATTTTTTTATACCTTAGATGTGTTTTTGAGCTAAATATCTGGCTGATAAAACATAAATTGTCTTGTGGCCAGATTTTTGACCTCTTAATACAGGTTTGACTTTACATCTTACTTAGTAGAAATGTTAGGTTGTGTTAGGGACAGATTATTATGATGTATGTCGTATTTAACATTTAACAGATTTTAGTGAGGTTTGTGTTACTCAATCTAGTACAACAGGAACTGCTTACCCTTCCGGAGCACATGAGTTCACCCCCTGTTTTTAGTGGGGTTCGTGGTACTCGATCTTTGGTTTTATATGTATGTTGTGTAGATCATTGTTTGTCCTTTTGTCCTTTTTCTTTTGACCATTGTGTTGTCTGTTCTTCTTCGATTAACGGATTCTGATTACCCCTTTGGTATCTTCAAACTCTTCTTTTTCTTTAAACTGTTTTTTTTTCTATCATCTTTGATCTTTTTGTTCTTCTGTTTTTGACCATTGTGTTATATGTCCCTCGATGCTTCTAGTCAAATGTGAAAATGAATACAAACACGTATTGGAAAGTACAGTGCCGGATTTAGATGAAGAGAGTCCCTATGCTATTCCGCTAGGCCCCTCCCAATCCCCCACCTTCACGACTAGAGTAAGATGGAAGAGTGCTTAATCAATTTGAATGAAGGCTCATGATGATGAAGGGTGTTTAACATTCTACAATATTCTGAAATGGATTGCAGCTGTGCAAACAAAATTGCTGAAGGGTTGTTTGGAGGCTACAGAACGTTAGGACAGCATATGTATGAAACTTCAATGACTGCCAACAATATAATACCCCTTGGCGGAGGTCCCCTAAATTTTGAGGCCCTAAGCTTCACCCTTCCAAGCCTATAGATAAATCCGGCACTGGTCCGAAAGTAACATTTATGAGAACAGGAATTAAACAATAACATTAGATCTCGATACTGTAGTTAGTGTAGATAATAATATGCATGAACCTACGCTGGCTTGGATTACACTGACAAGTTTCACATCCGTTCTGGTCCAATACATATCCATTGCTACAACGATTAGGACACTGTCTAGTCTGACATGGTGATGGCGCTGAAAATAACCAAAGATATTCGAACAGAAATTATAATATTGTAAGACAAAATATACATGTATCAATAATAATGTGGAAAATACTTGCATGCCCGTATCATTTCACTAACAGAGGAGGCCTGAGTCTATAAAACTAGTTTAACATCATAACTTTTTATTGTCTGCAACTAAGCCAGAAAAGTGAACAATATCGATTTTGTCTCCATTTTTACGATTTTCCTATTATATTTTGGAACTGTTCTTACAGAATATTAGTTAATTTGCAGTTCATTTATACTTTACAATATCGTTGGCTAAATTCATTTCAATATATTACATGTCTATTAGTAATAATTTATGTCAAAATATTAAAAATGAGAAACAAACATGTTACTAGGCAGCATAAGGTTAACCAAACCATACGCTACTTACATGGGGATGGTATACATATACATGTGTCACAGCCATTGATATCAATTTGGTATCCATTACTGCAATGATTTGGACATTGTCTTGGTTGACATTGTTGCGATCCTGAATAAAAAATAACCATTGTCTTAATACACTTTTAAGAAAAGTTTGAAGATACCAAAGGGGTGGTGGAGCTATAGTGGTCGTGGTGGTATGATAGTTGAATTTACAACTACCTATGCAACAATCGAGTGCCGATCACCACTGAAATTGTGAGTTCAAATCCCGCTCATGACAAGGTGTACTCAATACCACATTATGTGATAGTGTTTGTCAGTGACCAGCGGCATGGTCGGTGGATTTCCCTGGGAACTTCGGTTTCCTCCACCAATAAAACCGACAGCTACGATATGACTGGAATATTGTTGAAAGTGGCGTTAACATCATTACCCTAACCAATAACTCAAAGAGGTAAACAGACACCGTATTTAGAAGGACAAACAATATAATGGTCAAATGAAAAAGCACAAAAGCAAATAATGGTCAACCTAACACTTAGAAGAAAACTAAAGATTGAACAACTCAAATCACAAAAAAGCGGAAGCGAACTGTGAACGCAACATAGTAGCTCTTCATTTTTATTACACTATTATTAAAGAAAAGGGCTGATATTAATCCAAAAAAATGATTATATCAGTAATATGGTGTGCACAATGCATAATATAATTCAACAATAAATCTATATTCAATGCTCAATAATTTTATCCCGAAGGGTTGAAGGCATATACAAGGAATATATACAAACAACTTCCACAAGTCAAATAGACAAAGAGATAGTAAGAACGTACAAATAAAATGAAAACAAATTTATCTACATTTAATTACAATTATGCAGCAGTAGAGCCCACTTTCCTCAGTGATATCGACTATATTCAATAGTCCATATAATTTCAATCACAAATATATGAGTAGGGTCCATTGTAGAAAAGTCGTTGAACAAATCGTAGACTCTAAATGTAGAAATAACATTAAAATACCACTAATCATTTTAGTCTAGTACAAAGCCGAGATTATCATAATCTCATGGAAATGTAACTTGTTGTCTACCTGGTTCCAAGGTCTGTTATAACTTATATGGGCTAATTAGCCCCTTGGACCCTTCTTGATAGATTAGTTTTTTCTTCCGGTCGGTAGACATCTGGTGAGAATTTGATCTCCAGATTTTTCCAGTGGTTGTTTAATTGGCTTTTGAAAGTGTTGACTGTTTTTGTTTTTGTCGTAATGATATAGCTGTAGAATGGGTTCTTTGGTGCAAAACAACTACTCGAGGTTGGAATATGTGCTAACAAACATCGCTTTTAACATGATAATTAGATGTTACCTACCTGGTGGTGTATTACATATACACGTTTCACATCCTAGAGGATCCAACTTATATCCATGTTGACAAATACTAAAACATTGTCTTTTTGGACATGATGTCTGTGCTGGAATATAAGCCCAAAAAAGATTAATTTGCTTAAAAATCTGATAAATAATTTAGTTTTGTGTACATATATACTATCGTTGACTTGTTTTGCGAGAATGGATTTCGTAGGGCAATTGCACATCGAGGGCGAAGCGATAAGTATTCCATTCCGAGCAAAACAATGACGACATTATGACGTTATATTAGAAAACAGCGAAGGACTTTATGTGAAGTTTGTGAATGTATCGGCATATCATTGGGAGTTAACACTGTTGTCCGAAATTGACAGGTGTGTCAATTGGACAGGTGAACTTTACAATCAGATATTGGGACTAAATCGGATGTTTTTATTTATACATGGTTCGGTTTAGACAGTTTTCACTGTCTACCAATAATACATCCAAAACAATGTAAATAAAAATCAGCAATAAACTTCTAAATTTTATACTTACTTGGGGTTAAGTTACATACACATGTATTACAGCCGTTCTGGTCCATTTGATATCCGTTTGGACAACTATTGGGACAGTGCTTCGCTTGGCATGGGGACGGAGCTAAAAACAAAATAATTAAAATTCTTCTGTTTTGTATTGTAAATTACAGCTCTACATTAATAAATTCATTGCGTTATGTCCATTATATATATTATTGAATCCATGGTACGACTAACAGTTATCTTACTCATTGAACCACAATATCGTAGCTTACTGGGTGCCTTGTAGCACTAAATAGAAGTTTACCGAACGTATTGCAACATTAAATTGTAGCTTACTAAACGTAATAATAAAATGTTAGTAGATTACTGGGTCTATTGTAATACCAGGGGCGGATCCAGGATTTCAAGCTAAGGGGGGGGCACACTTAAAAAAAAGTCGCGCCGAGCGTAGGGAGGCGCGAAAATTTTNGGGGTATTTCGTGTGAAAAAATCCGATTTTACGCAAAAAAAAATCACATTTTTTCCAATTTTAGGGGGGCGCACGCCGGGTGCGCCCCCCTTGAATCCGCCTCTGAATACTACAACGTATCGCTAGCCTGACCACGTTCCTATAGTCTATGGTATTACACCAAACTCTAGCCTACTGGGTATGTCGTCTCTCTTGATTCATAACGCATCCGGTAAATTTGCTCAGAAATAAAATTTGCAAAGCTGCACGATTATCGATTAAACAAATAATAGATATAACAATAGTTAGCTGATATCATTTTGCGTCGAAAATTGCGAGGAATATTGTTTTATGATACAATAGGACGAAAATAGTCTGTGACTGGAAGTAGTGATATATTGTATATGCAAATTATGTACATGTGAAATACCCACAACATCATGATGACAAGACATGTCACATACCTGGAGGTGGATTACATGTACACGTTTCACATCCTAGAGGATCTAATTTATATCCATGTTAACAACTACTAAAATATGGTCTAGTTGGACATGATGCCTGAGCTGGAATCAAATTAATATGTATAGCATTACTGGAACGTTTTCGGATCACGAGAAACAGATTCGTTTGACTTGAATTGTTTAATTTATTTATTTTCAATTTGAGGTCGTAAATGTATAATGGAATGCATGCTAATGAACAACAGCTTGCTATGAGTGGAATGTTGCAAGGCATAATCACATGGAAATGTAACTTGTCGTAATGATATAGTTGTAGAATGGCTTCTTTGGTGTAAAACAATTACTCAGTGTTGGAATATGTGCTAACAAACATTCGCTTTTAACATGGTAATTAGATGTCACCTACCTGTTGGTGGGTTACAAGTACATGTTTCACATCCTAGAGGATCTAATTTATATCCATGTTGACAAATACTAAAACATTGTCTTTTTGGACATGATGTCTGTGCTGGAATATAATCCAAAAAATTTTTAATTTGCTTAAAAATCTGATAAATAATTTTGTTTTGTGTACATATATACTATCGTTGACTTGTTTTGCGAGAATGGATTTCGTAGAGCAATTGCACATCGAGGGCGAAGCGATACAAAATGTAAGTATTCCATTCCGAGCAAAACAATTACGACATTATGACGTTATATTAGAAAACAGCAAGGACGTTTATGTGAAGATTGTGAATGTATCGGCATATCATTGGGAGTAACACTGTTGTCCGAAATTGACAGGTGTGTCAATTGGACAGGTGAACTTTACAATCAGATGTTGGGACTAAATTGGATCTTTTGATTTATACAGGGTTCGGTTTAGACAGTTTTCACTGTCTACCAATAATACATCCAAAACAATGTAAATAAAAATCAGCAATAAACTTCTAAATTTTATACTTACTTGGGGTTAAGTTACATACACATGTATTACAGCCGTTCTGGTCCATTTGATATCCGTTTGGACAACTATTGGGACAGTGCTTCGCTTGGCATGGAGACGGAGCTAAAAACAAAATAATTAAAATTCTTCTGTTTTGTATTGTAAATTACAGCTCCTACATTAATAAATTCATTGCTTTATGTCCATCATATATATTATTGAATCCATGGTACCACTAACAGCTATCTTACTCATTGTACCACAATATCGTAGCTTACTGGGTGCCTTGTAGCACTAAATAGAAGTTTACCGAACGTATTGTAACATTAAATTGTAGCTTACTAAACGTAATAATAAAATGTTAGTAGATTACTGGGTCTATTGTAATACCAGGGGCGGATCCAGGATTTCAAGTAAGGGGGGGGCGCACTTAAAAAAAATCGCGCCAAGCGTAGGGAGGCGCGAAAATTTTTGAGGTATTTCGTGTGAAAAATTCCAATTTTACGCAAATAAATCACATTTTTTCCAATTTTAGGGGGGCGCACCGGGTGCGCCCCCCCCTTGAATCCGCCCCTGAATACTACGACGCATCGCTAGCCTGACCACGTTCCTATAGTCTATGGTATTACACCAAACTCTAGCCTACTGGGTATGTCGTCTCTCTTGATTCATAACGCATCCGGTAAATTTGCTCAGAAATAAAATTGCAAAGCTGTACGATTATCGATTAAACAAATAATAGAAATAAAAATAGTTAGCTGATACCATTTTGCGTCGAAAATAGCGGAATATTGTTTTATGATACAATAGGACGAAAATAGTCTGTTACATGACTGGAAGTAGTGATACAATGTATGTGTAAATTATGTACGTGTGAAATACCCACAACATCATGATGACAAGACCTGTCACATACCTGGAGGTGGATTACATGTACACGTTTCACATCCTAGAGGATCTAATTTATATCCATGTTGACAACCACTAAAACATGGTCTAGTTGGACATGATGCCTGAGCTGGAATCAAATTAATATATATAGCATTACTGGAGCATTTTCAGATCACGACAAACAGATTCGTTTTTAAAACTGACTTGAATTGTTTGATTTATTTATTTTCAATTTGAGGTCGTAAATTTATAATGGAAAATGCACCAATGACATGCATGCTAATGATCAGCAGCTTAATTGTTATGAGTGGAATGTTACAAGGCATAATTTACCGTTGGTATTCATAAATGTCCTTTATTTCCTGTGACAATGTAAACTTTCCCATACAAATCCATTAATGTGCCATATTTATACCTATTTGATTTACTAGTATATTGTTTAGAAGTTTTTCTTTTCGTGAATATTGCTGACAAATGTTGTTACAAATAAAGTTGTCCTGATACAACCAATTAATGATCATTTTAATGGTCAATCTAAAATGAAAACACCACTTGTAGTAGTAGTGATACTTTGCATGATCTCATCATTTCATTGACAGTACTTAGTGGTTTGGGTGATAAAATCTAGTTTGACATGCCACTTGTTATCTAAGTTCATGTACCATGTCAATTAAATGAAAAAGAAGACATACCATGCTGTCTGAAGTCCAATAGAAGTATCGTTACCATTAACACAAAACACACGATAATTTACTTTCCTGGATTGATGCAGATGTAAAATAAAATAGTGTCCTCCATGAAATAATGTCCTCCAGACAAAATATCATAATGAAATAGTGTCCTAGACATTATTTCATAATGAAATTGTGTCCTCCATCATGAGATATTGTCTATTCTTACTGGACATTATTTAACTGTGAAATAATGTCCAACATCAATTGGATATATGATATTTTTATGCTTCACATATTTATACTATACTTTATTTCAAAATATAAGAGATTTATTTGTCATAGAAATTATATTTATTACACTATATTTGATTAAATTTGAAATATGTTAACAAACAATGTCCAAGTTTTGATTTAGAATTAGAATTATCTTCCTTTGTTAGGACTCAGTTTCACTATGATATATTGTCCTCTAAATATACTGTCCAGATAAAGGATAAAATATCATAGATAAGACAAAATTCCATGACAATATAATCATGAAATATTGCCCTGGAGGACATAATTTCACAGGACATAATTTTGCTTTACACAGACACTTCAATATAATGTGGCGGAGTTAAATTAGTTTTATGGGTCAGGAAAGTGAGCGGTCATGTATATATGTGCATTTGGGTCTATATCTGGATGAGGCTGGTTATCTTGTCACAATGTTTTTTCTTTTTTCTTTTTGTCGTCTGTGGAACAGGATAGTAATAAGATAATGCATTCTATCATTATTGAAGATTATGTTCAATTATTCATTCAGACATGCTTTGCAATAGTTGAACGATATAAAATTCAGTTTACAAAATGAATACTGCCATTTTAAATTATTATTTATTTTCCCAACGACAATCGTTATCAAGTGTCTTAATGATGTGTTCTCAATCTAAAAATACACACGTAAGGCCATACAAAGTTACTTTCTTGGTTCTCAGGCCCGCCCGCATGTGGAAATTCGTCGCTGCATTGCCGATTTTATTGCAAAAATAGTAAAAAAAAATTGTAAATGCGGTAGCGCTGTCCGTACGGAATAAAAAACCGCATCCGTTTTTCTCTTATATCGCGTGGTCGGTGAAACGCTTTAAAACCAATCATGCTTAAATGAGATTTAAAGCATCGTTATGACAATGTATAAATAAAAAACGTGTTTCCGTTTGACATTTAGACAAAATGTCAATCGTTTCTGTGCAAATTCGGCACAAATGTTTGCCAGTTTTACCAGGAAACATAATAGGGGGCTTCTTCGAAGCTTGTACCTTATTGGAATTGTTACGGAGATAAAAATGGTACGTTGGGACCAGCGGATTGGACGTTTCCATAAAAAATAACCACTTGTGATGTTTCTGCCACCATCGGAAGAAATAAAATTGAAATTTTCAATAAAGTAATGAAAAGATTTATACATTGCCATATTTTTCACAAAAAAAAGAAGAAAAAATGCCTCCCTCATCTCTTTTTACAGCAGTAAAAGGATAAAAAAAAAATGCCGCCCTCCCTCATCAATTTTGACAAAAAAGGGCCTGAGAACCAAGTAATTAACTTTGCATGGCCTAACTGAAAAAGTTTTTTTTTTTTACATGAAAATCAATGTTTCTACAGTACTTACTTGGAGGTTCATTACAGGTACACGTAACACAGTTATTGTGGTCTACTTTGTACCCATACTGGCAGCGATTAACACATTGCTTAGGTTGGCATTGTTGGGGTTCTGAAACAAAATAAAATATCTACTATTCACATGGAAATCGTTTTTGCTACATTTTAACTGAAACGAAATGCTTTGGAACGTTTCAGACACAAAACAAATATCAAGTGTTCACATGGAAACCGTTTCAACTGAAATGTATTGGTTTGAAAGGTTTCGGAAACCAACAATTTTTCGGACGTAAAAACTAACACTTTTAGGGAAACACTTCGAAATATTGTATAAGAGAAACAGGCTGGTTTTGATTTTAATAGTACTAACTCACTAGATCAGCAGTAAACACGAAGATGTATCGCTTCACTCAGATGCATTATCATAACAGTAAACAATAAAATTAAACACGAACATGAATCATTCCTATGGTGAATCTGAAACGCTAAAGAGTAGGCACAACGACGGAAACTAATAGAAATCTAGCTCATGGGTGAGACAGACTCACAAATGTGGTGGTGCTAAACAGGTTCATGTGATTCTAACCATCACTTTTCTATAAGTAGATGTCCATCAGACAAACATGATGGCCCAGGTAAAATATGAAGGCAATTTCCATACTCACGTGGAGTTGTACTACAAGTACATGTATTACAGCCGTTCTGGTCCATTTGATATCCAAATTGACAAATGTTCGGACAGTGCTTGGCTTGACATGGTGGTTGTGCTAAAAATCGCATAATTATTTCATTAATTGCTATGTATCTTTAGATTGGTAGCGAAATTGTTGTCTTTTATATACATGCATAACCGTTCTTCTTCTTTTTTGGGGGGGGGGGGTGGTGGCTGAATGAGTTAGGTCGCTGGATCTAACAACTCATACAAGCCTATCACCAATACGGCGTTGGTTTGCGCTCAGCTTTGTAAATTACAAAAAAGGGTGCACTCGACTCGCAACCGCAAGT
>MJUT01018475.1:30849-63734 GCA_002080005.1 Gigantidas platifrons | reverse complement strand
CCATGGTCGGTGGTTCTCTCTGGGTACTCCGGCTTCCTCCACCACTAAAACGGGTCGCCATGATATAGGTGAAATATAGCTGAAAGTGGCATCAAAACACCAAAATTCAAAAATTCAAATTCAAATTCAAATTTTTCTTTTTTTTGTTTGGCTACTGGTTACTGGTATCTTTAAACTTTTCATGCATTTACATATTTAGAGTCACTAGAGGGAACAGAACTGCTTACCCTTCTAGAGGACCTGAATTCAACCTCGTGTTTAGTAGGGTTATAATTTGATCAATCTGTAGTTTTCTGTATAGTGTTTGTTGACCACTGTTTACCTAGTCTTCTTCTTTCTTTTTTCGTTGCTACTGGTTACTGGTATCTTTTTTCGTTTGGCTACTGATTACTGGTATCTTTTTTCGTTTGGCTACTGGTTACTGGTATCTTTTTTCGTTTGGCTACTGGTTACTGGTATCTTTTTTCGTTTGGCTACTGGTTACTGGTATCTTTTTTCGTTTGGCTACTGATTACTGGTATCTTTTTTCGTTTGGTTACTGGTTACTGGTATCTTTTTTCGTTTGGCTACTGATTACTGGTATCTTTTTTCGTTTGGCTACTGATTACTGGTATCTTTTTTCGTTTGGCTACTGGTTACTGGTATTTTTTTTCGTTTGGCTACTGGTTACTGGTATCTTTTTTCGTTTGGCTACTGGTTACTTGTATCTTTTATCGTTTGGCTACTGATTAATGGTATATTTTTTCGTTTGGCTACTGGTTACTGGTATCTTTTTTCGTTTGGCTACTGATTACTGGTATCTTTTTTCGTTTGGCTACTGGTTACTGGTATCCTTTTTTGTTTGGCTACTGTTTACTGGTATCTTTTTTCGTTTGGCTACTGGTTACTGGTATCTTTTTTCGTTTGGCTACTGGTTACTGGTATCTTTTTTCGCTTGGCTACTGGTTACCTGTATCTTTTTTCGTTTGGCTACTGATTACTGGTATCTTTTTTCGTTTCGCTACTGATTACTGGTATCTTTTTTCGTTTGGCTACTGGTTACTGGTATCTTTTTTCTCGTTTGGCTACTGGTTACTGGTATCTTTTTTGTTTGGCTACTGATTACTGGTATCTTTTTCGTTTGGCTACTGGTTACTGGTATCTTTTTTCATTTGGCTACTGGTTACTGGTATATTTTTTCGTTTGGCTACTGGTTACTGGTATCTTTTTCGTTTGGCTACTGGTTACTGGTATCTTTTTTCGTTTGGCTACTGGTTACTGGTATCTTCAAACTGTTCTGAGTGTTATCTGAGCTCTTGTACTTTTGCCGTGTTTTATCTTAATGTTTAAATTGCTAGATGTTTGTACGTGTAATTTATGTGCGCATGTACATCTGTTTTATAATCGCAATATACTGTAGCTGGCAAATTGCTGAAAGTTATGGTAAATACAAATAGCGCTTATGAGTGGCCGTTCATGTCATTGGCGCGATAATATACGCATATAATATTATATACGCGTATATATACGCGTATATTATCAATATATATGCGTATATTGTTGCTATATACACGTATACTGTTGTTATATACGCGTATAGTGTTGTTATATATACGCGTTAATGTACACGTTAATACTTTAAATGAATTTTTGGGTATATACGCATATATATACGCGTATATAACAACAATATACGCATATATGTTGATAATATACGCGTATATATACGCATAATTAATATTATACGTGTATATGATCGCGCCAATGATATGAACGGCCACTCATAAGCGCTATTCTATATATCTAGGATTCCTCACAAGGACCATACAAATAAATTAGTAGATGAGGCGAACGTAGTTCCTTCAATCTGCAAATAAGGGTAATAACAAAATTACCGAACACCGAGCAATCTTCCAAAGGGAAAGGCAAAACTCATAAGTCAACAAACAGACAATATCAGTCAACAACTGGAAAACTGGGAAAACCGCAATGGCCCTGACTTGGTACAGGCATTTCCAAAGAAGTTTGACATCAATAGTGAAAACTTATTTAATACCATACTTACTTGGGCGTGGATTACATGTACAAGTAACACAGCTGTTGTTGTCTAATTTATACCCGAACTGACAACGATTAAAACATGGTTTACTTCTACATTGCACGGGTGCTGAAACAGATAAAAAGCTGATAATTAAATGGACAACAAATACTATGGTATCTTTATGGTTTTGAATAGGTATTAATATTTTTGAATGTCTACAAAATAAAAAAAAATGTGTTTATCGTTGTTTATGACACTTTATGCAATATTTCTGTGTCTGTGTCACGAAGATTTATTATATTATGTATTATTTTCAAGATTATTCTAATAACGTTGTTCCTGATATATTTTTAGAGGATTTTGTGGACCATATCATACGACGAAATTTGAACTTACTTGTCATTCGCGGGACCTGTGTTCACCTCTGGTGTTTTAGTTGCTCATGGATTTAGTTCTGTGTTTTTTGTTCTGTTTGTCTTCGTCCAGTATCGTGTGTACGCAATATTACGTTATCATTTTCTCTGGATTGTCCACTCTTCATATATTGCCCCTTGGATTTTCTCCAGCATTTATTAATTAGTGTGTATTGCGGATTTCTGGAATAACAGTTATCAGATAAGCTCAAATTCGAAATATTGGAAAGTCAAATAAATAAGGACTTACTTGGGGTTAAATTACATGTACATGTATTGCAGCCGTTCTGGTCCATTTGATATCCATATTGACAACTATTGGAGCAGTGCTTCGCTTGGCACGGTGGCGGTGCTGAATACAGATAAAAAGCTTGTTTCAGCCATATAAATATAAGATCTTACTTGGGGTTAAATTACATGTACATGTATTGCAGCCTTTCTGGTCCATTTGATATCCATATCGACAACTATTGGAGCAGTGCTTCGCTCGACACGATGGCGGTGCTGAATACAGATAAAAAGCTTGTTTCATACAAACTTTCGTCTCTATATGGCGTCGAATTTGAATTTATATATTTTTTTTATATATATTCTGTTATTTAATTAATACATTCTCCTGTTAATAGTATATTCAGTCCTAAATGTTTTCTCCCCTTTTTCTTCCTTCTTATCTTATGGTGTGACACCAAATGGACATAATTATTGCATACAGACAAGCAGACGCTCAAAGCTTATGAAGGCAAAGAAATTAAGGAACGTCATTCCAAATACAAGTGAAATACGATGTACAAACGAACAAGATACAAGATACAAGATATTTTATTAACCAACCACGGTGCCCATAAAGAACTGAATAATCACAATATGTACAACATGCATAATTGGATTAATTTGAATACACATAATATGAAAACAACTGACAGAATAAACATTCATATAAAACAAACACAGCATGACATTCTAAAAGAAACAATAATAAACAAGAAAAAAACTAGAAACATGTTTTATGTAGCAGGGGATGGGGCAACTCCATTAATCATTAGTGCATCTCTTTCTTCGTTCAATGAGAGTAGCAATTTTGAAACAAGTAAATTTAAACAATGTACATCTTTTATGTTTGACCAAAACATTCCACTAAGAGGGAGGTCTGGGCTCATAAAACTAGTTTAACCCCGTCACTTTTTATTGGAGTTCCCGTACCAAGTCAAGACAGTTAGTGATCAAGTATTTGTGCGTTAGCGCTATAATTTTTGTCTCTTTCTACGATATTTTGATTCAATTTCGGACCTGTTCCGAAAGTAAGGTATATTTTGTTTGTCATTTTATTAGGTGTCTGAAGCTTTTATCGATTCATTCCAATAATACATGTCACTGTATGGTTTCAGTAAGAAGTATCTACCTGGTGGCTGTTTACATGTACAGGTGGGACATCCGTTATTGTCTATTTGATATCCATGTTGACAACGATTAGAACATTGTCTGGTCTGACATGGTGGTGGTGCTGAAACATAAAAAATAGAGTATATGCTTTATGTAAGCGTAACAGTATGATACTAATTGTACAGTTTTAGTCAGAATTACTTACCTGGTGGCTGTTTACATGTACAGGTGGGACAACCGTTATTGTCTACTTGATATCCATGTTGGCAACGATTAGAACATTGTCTGACCTGACATGGTGGTGGTGCTGAAACAAAAACGTCCATTGAGTATCAGAAACAATTGGCATATCTTACAGAAACAAATAGACGCTTTTTATCGTTTGCACATGTGCCTACGCTCTTGAAGTATATTCAGGAAACGAACGCTGCTATTCTACCGTATGAGGATGGAGCCACTATGATTGTATGCAGACGAACGAACGCTATTTTGATATATTCGGTCAAGCAAAAACGCCATTTATTTCGAATGCAGACGAACGAATTTCTTATCGTATGAAAACAACGGATAATTTTCACAATACAGTGGAACAGACACTCTTAGCGTAAGCAAACGAACAAATCAACAATCGAACGAAAAAAAAAATACGAGTGAAAAACATATATGAACGAACGTAATGTGAAATGAAAAAATAAAATGCTAATCTTTTATGTACTAGTGGCTGTAATCTAACATTCCAATAATACATGTAATTGTATGGTATCAGTACAGTACCACTTACCTGGTGGCTGTTTACATGTACAGGTGGGACAACCGTTATTGTCTACTTGGTATCCGTGTTGACAACGATTAGAACATTGTCTGACCTGACATGGTGGTGGTGCTGAAATAAAAATGTCCTTTGAGTATAAAAAACTATTGGCATATTTCACAGAAACAAATGGACGCTTTTTATCGTTTGCACATGCACCTACGCTCTTGAAGTATACTCAGGGAACGAACTCTGCTATTCTACCGTACGAACGCTCTTTTGGTATATTCGGTCAAGGAAAAACTCCTATTATTTCGAATGCAGACGAACGAATTTCTTAGGGACCGACCGTTTAACTTGCAAAGGTGGGGGTTATGTTTTTTTTTGTTTTTTTTTCCTTCAGAAATTTTTTTTCCGACAACACGAGAGTTAGAATATTTATTCTTTTTGTCGCGCAAAGCGCAAATTTGTTTTCCTGAATTTAACATTAGGTTATATGACAAAAACTCTAAATCAGATTATTTTTTTTCCTCCACCAAAATCAGAATATTTTTTTCAGCAACATTGGGAATCAGAATATTTAAAAAAAAAATAAAAAAAAACATAGCCCCCTTCAAGTTAAATGGTCGGTCCCTTATCGTATGAAAACGACGGAAGCTATTTTCACAATACAGTGGAACAGCCATTCTTAACGTAAGCAAACGAACGAAACACAAAATACGTGTGAAAGACATATGCGAACAAAAGTAATGTGATATAAAAACCAAAACAAATGCGAATCATTTATGTATTAGTGGCTGTAACCGTAATATCATGATACTAAGTGTACAGTTTCAGTACGTATTAATTACCTGGTGGTTGTTTACATGTACAGGTGGAACAGCCATTGTTGTCTAACTGATATCCATGTTGGCAACGATTAGAACATTGTATGACCTGACATGGTGGCGGAGCTGAAATAAAAAATGGTCTTTGACTTGTTTACTTTACATAAGTACACTTTGCATAAGAAACAACATGTATTGGCATTTTCCACACAAGAAACGGACGATGTTATCGTATTCCAGGGAACGAATGATCCCAGTATATTGTAAGGAAATGAACGAACGTTCCTATCGTATGAAAAAGGACGAACGCTAGTTGGTGTATGCAGACGAACGAACGCCCTTGTCGTTGGAAAGGAGACAGATGCTATTATCGAAAGCAGATGAACATGTCCTCTTAACCAAGATTGGATTTGTGGATGGGCCAATACGAGCAATGGTCCTTTAACTCTGAGAAGCCTAAACCTTGTTATTAAAAATTAAAAGTATATTTACAACAATCAAATAAATATTTATTTTTACTTATTTATTGTTTTTAATCCAATAGAGGTCGTTATTTGATGGTGTGATACAGTCTTTATTATTTTGCACAATAGTATAATTGACTTAAGACGTCAAAACAATTGAAAAGTGCATGCTCAAAATCGTAAAGGCCGGTAAAAACCTATTGGACCAGGAGTCCCACTAAGTCTAAATCTGACCATGTCCTTAGCCTACAGTATACAGATCAAGCTAATTAAAATTTGATTGTTAGTTGCTCCCCTTTTTAGCGACATTTCACGTCATACGGATCTAACGAAAACCCGAAAGGAGATATATTTTGATGTTCTTTGCTTCTCCAATCAAATTGCTGTACAGCCATGTTTCGGGTAACGAACGAAATGCAAATTTCCAGCGAACGAAACGCGATCTACAAACAATAAAATGTAAATCTTGACGTGACTGTGGTCAGAAGCGTTACATTACAATTCTAATTGTACAGTTTCAGTATGTACTACTTACACGGTGGCTGTTCACATGTACAGGTGGGACAACCATTATTGTCTATTTGGAATCCATGTTGGCAACGATTAGAACATTGTCTGACCTGACATGGTGGTGGTCCTGAAATAAAACAAAATGTCCTTTGAGTTATTAATTTTGGTATTTTTACTTTTATTCCACTAAGTATCAGACACTATTAACATATTACACAGAGGAAATGATGCTCTTATCGTATGCAGATGACCTAACCCTATTACTATATTCTCACGACAGAACCCTCCTATGCTATCCTATTTACAGATGAACGAACGGTCTTATCCAATGACGACGGCCTGACGGTATCATCGCATGCACACGAACGGACGCTATGCAGATGAACCAATTAAAAATAAAATATGAATGGCATAAAATATAAATACCCCGAAAAGTGATATACAAACGAAAAAAATGTGAATATATTACGTTTCAGAGGTTATAAACATAACATAATAATATTAAATCTACAGTATCAGTAAGTAGTTCTTACCTGGTGGCTGTTCACATGTACAGGTGGGGCATCCGTTATTGTCTATTTGATATCCATGTTGACAAAGATTGGAACATTGTCTGACGTGACATGGTGGTGGTGCTGAAACACAAATATCTTTGAATATTGTTTGGTATTTCAATATTTATTCTACATAAGTATCAGAAACTATTGCCATATTTCACAGAGGAACCGGACACTGTTATCACATGCAGACGAGCGAACCCGTTCAAGTATATTGTGGCGAACGCACTTTGTTTTCTCATTGTATGAAGATGAAAGGAGAATATCATCGTATGTAGACCATTGAACGCTGTTCTAGTATATTGTATATTCAGGCGAAAGAACGTTTCTGCTATCCTGCTGTATGAAGATATAGGTTATTATCGTATCAAAGCACACACGGCTTTTAGCGCATTCAGTCGAACGGAAATTATAAGAATGGGCTAACAAACGAATTAACAAATGAACGAAGCACAACATATGAGCAAAATACGATACGAAACAACGCTAAGCGATATAAAAGCGAAAATATGTGAAGCTGGTAAGTGCCATGGGCGGTAATCGTAACCTTCTTATATTAATTGTACAATCCCAGTACGTACGTACTACCTTGTGGTTGTTGTTTTTTTTTGGACTTGTTCCGACAGTGAGGTATATTTTGTTTTTTATTTTATTACGTGTCTGAGGCTTGTATCCCAACATTCCAATAATACATGTAATATGGTTTCAGTAAGTAGTATCTACCTGGTGGTTGTTTACATGTACAGGTGGGACAACCATTATTGTCTATTTGGTATCCATGTTGACAACGATTAGAACATTGTCTGACCGGACATGGTGGTGGTGCTGAAACAGAAATGTTATTCAATAGCAGAAACTGACGATATATTCTTCATAAGCAACATTAAATGAATAAGTTGCAGAAACAGGTGACGCATTCTCCATAAGGGGCAAAGGAGAAAGCGTACACAACACTCATACGCCCAAACCTTGAATTCGGATCATCTGTATGGGACCCTTTCCGCCAATATCAAATTGATGCAGTTGAAATTGTCCAACGTAGAGCTGACCGCTTTGTAACTGGACAGTACAATCGCTACCAAAGTGTCACATCGATGCTCCAGGAGCTGAAATGGACATCTCTACAACAGAGACGACAAGAACAGCGATTGGTAAACCTCTACAAATGCGTAAACAACATCAACGCTCTCCAGATACCACCCTATGTTGTAAGACCAACAAGAACGACAAGAGGACAAAACAGTAACAACTTTATTCCAATTAGCTGTAATAATGACAGCTTCAAATACAGATATTTTCCAAAGACATTACTGGAATGGAACAACCTACCAGAGAGGGTCGTCAGCCAGAAAACTGTGGAGGCACTCAAGACCTCATTCCACAGTTTTATTGAAGAGTAGGGTAGAGTGGTGTTGTAAATAGTTTTAAACTGTATATATACGGACAACTTTTAACGGCCTTGTGTGGAAGCCACGCCACACTAGTTTTCCTGTGAGTTGATGCTGTTTGACAGGCTGCTGTAATCGTAACATTATAATACTAATTGTACAGTTTCAGTAGATATTATATACCTGGTGGTTGTTTACATGTACAGGTGGTACATCCGTTATTGTCTACTTGGTATCCATGTTGACAACGATTAGAACATTGTCTGGCCGGACATGGTGGTGGTGCTGAAACAAAAAATGGTCTTTGAGTCATTTATTTTGGTATTTCTACTTTCATTTAACATAAGTATCAGAAATTATTGGCATATACACCACAGAAGAAATGGACGCTCTTATCGTATGCAGATGAGCGTGCGCCCTAATTGGTATATTCAGGAAAACGAACGAGGCTATTAAATCATGCGAAAATAGAAGGACTCTATTATCATATGCAGATGATCGAAATTATTATTGTATGAAAACAGACGGACGGTATTATCACATTCAGACGAACAGGCCCTCTTAGCGTATGAAATCGAACGAATACACGAACGAACTAAATACGAAATACGAGCGAAATTTGATATACGAACGAATACAAACCAATATAGAAAATGGTAATGGGCTGTATTTAAAGTGTAACAATGCAATATTCATTGCACATTTTCAGTACGGTATTACTTACCTGGTGGCTGTTTGCATGTGCAGGTGGCACAGCCATTATTGTCTACTTGGTATCCGTGCTGGCAAAGATTGGAACATTGTCTGACCGGACATGGTGGCGGGACTGAAAGAAATCTTCTGTGTATTACTTATTTTGATATCTTTTTAAAATAAATATCTTTATTATCATAATATATATTATATATAATAATATGATGTATAATTGATATTTTCCACAGAAGTAACAGAAACTGTTCTGTAGAAGTTACAAAAACTGATGGCATATTCTATCTAAGTAACAAAAACCGTTGACAAGTTCCACAAAAGAAACAGACACTACCGTCATGTTTTATTTAGAAAGCATAAAATGCTGATATGTTGCACACATTAGCCACATAAATTGCGGACATATAAGTGACATACACTGCTGACATATTACACATAGTAATGACATAAATTGTTGGCATGTTGCACATATTAGTGACATAAATTGCTGACATGTTGCACATATTAGTGACATAATCTACTGACATATTACACATAGTAATGACATTTATTGTTGGCATGTTGCACATATTAGTGACATAAATTGATGACATGTTACACATAGTACTGGCATACATTGCTGCAATGTTGCACATATTAGTGACATACATTGCTGACATGTTAGACATATTTATGACATAATCTGCTGACATGTTGCACACATTAGTAACATAAACTGTTGACATGTTCCACATATCAGTGAAATTAACTGCCGACATGTTGCACACATTTGTGACATAAATTGTTGACATGTTCCACATATCAGTGAAATTAACTGCCGACATGTACATATTAGTGACATAAACTGCTGACATGTTACACACATTAGTGACATAAACTGTTGACATCTTGCACATATTAAAGACATAAACTGCTGACATGTTCCACACATTAGTGACCTGAACTGTTGAAATGTTACGCACATTAGTGACATGTTGCACACATTAGTGACATCAACTGCTGACATGTTGCACATAAGAAGGACATCAACTGCTGACATCTTGCACATATTAGCGACAGAAACTGACGACATGTTCCTTATATTTGTGACAAAAACTGCTGATATGTCGTACATATATAAAAATAACTACTGACATATTCCACATACAGACTAGGGAAAACATAATAAACCATTGATATATAGACGGTACTAAATGTAACATCACAAAATCTACCTGGTCGCTGTATACAGGTACATGTGGCACAACCGTTATTATCTACTTGATATCCATGTTGGCAAAGATTGGTACATTGTCTGGCCGGACATGGTGGTGGTGCTGAAATAAAAAACATAGAGAGAATACATAAGAGTATCCTATGATATGCTCCATATAGGTCACAGACACTACTGACATGTTCTACGTAAATAACATACAGTATCAGCATTATCCATATGATAACTGATACTACCGCTGACAACTGATAGTATGTTCCACATATCAAGTCATAACTGCTGACAAATTCTACACTGATAACTGATAACATGTTCCACATATCACGTCATAACTGCTGACAAACTCTACATTGACAATTGATAGCATGTTCCACATATCAAGTTATAATTGCTGACAAATTCTACACTGACAACTGATAGCATGTTCCACATATCAAGTCATAGCTGCAGACAAATGTCCCCCTGACAACTGATACATGTTCCACATATCAAGTCATAACTGCTGACAAATTCTACACTGACAACTGATAGCATGTTCCACGAGTCATAACTGCTGACAAATTCCACATATATAAGTAAGTATAAAATTATAACCCCCACAAAAACAGTTATTAATGTGTAGAAGTTATGTCAAGATTGACATTCCAATGATAAGTATTAGTATAATATTTCATAAAGAACTACTTACCCGGTGGATTTGTACATGTACAGGTGGCACAACCATTGTTGTTAAACTCATATCCATATTGGCAAAGATTGGAACATAGTATGGGCGGACATTGTGGTGCTACTAATATAAAGCAAATAGTTTTTGATTTATTAATTTTTGTACCGGGTAGTTTCGTTCTTACTGTTATGAAAAGAAAGTGGAACACGACGGGTGCCTCTAGAGAGACAGGAACTGCTTAACATTCCGGATCACCTGTAATCACTGCCGGTGTTAAGTGGGGTTCGTGTTACTCGATCTTTAGTTCTATATGTATGTTTTGTAGATCGTTGTCTGACCTTTTGTCCTTTGTGTTGTCTGTTCTTCTTCGATTTACGGATTATGGTTACACTTTTGGTATCTATAAACTATTTTTAAACAGTGATGATCAACAATTCAAATGCTATCTACAAAGCGAAAAATCACTTCGAACCTGAATTGAGAGAGCAAAAAAAAATCCATGACATATGCCGATGGAAATTCATGACCTGCCTTTGGACAGACACACATGTGGCTGGGTTAAACAGGTTCATGTTTTTATTTAGCAATCCTCCTGATCTGTAGATGGACATCGGAGCCTCTATGTAGCAATCATCATGATCTGTAGATGGACATCGGAGCCTCTATTTAGCAATCCTCCTGATCTGTAGATGGACATCGGCGCCTCTATGCAGCAATCATCATGATCTGTAGATGGACATTGGAACCTCTATTTAGCAATCTTCCTGGTCTGTAGATGAACATCGGATCCTCTATGTAGCAATCCTCATAATCTGTAAATAGACATCGGCGCCTCTATGTAGCAATCCTCATGATCTGTAGATGGATATCGCCTCTATTTAGCAATCTTCCTGATATGTAGATGGACATCGGAGCCTCTATGTAGCAATCCTCATGATCTGTAAATAGACATCGGATCCTCTATGTAGCAATCCTCATGATCTGTAGACGGACATCGGAGCCTCTATGTAGCAATCCTCATGACCTGTAAATAGACATCGGATCCTCTGTAGCAATCCTCATGATCTGTAGACGGACATCGGAGCCTCTATGTAGCAATCCTCATGATCTGTAGATGGACATCGGAGCCTCTATTTAGCAATCCTCCTGATCTGTAGATGGACATCGGAACCTCTATTTAGCAATCCTCCTGATCTGTAGATGGATATCGCCTCTATTTAGCAATCTCCCTGATATGTAGATGGACATCGGAGCCTCTATGTAGTAATCCTCATGATCTGTAGATGGACATCATCTATATTTAGCAATCCTCCTGATCTGTAGATGGACATCGCCTCTATTTAGCAATCCTCCTGATCTGTAGATGGACATCGGAGTCTCTATGTAGCAATCCTCATGATCTGTAGACGGACATCGGAGTCTCTATGTAGCAATCCTCATGATCTGTAAATAGACATCGGATCATCTATGTAGCAATCCTCATGACCTGTAAATAGACATCGGATCCTTTATGTAGCAATCCTCCTGATCTGTAGACGGACATCGGAGCCTCTATGTAGCAATCCTCCTGATCTGTAAATAGACATCGGAGCCTCTATGTAGCAATCCTCCTGATCTGTAGATGGACATCAGAGCCTCTATTTAGTAATTCTCCTGATCTGCAGATGGACATCGGAGCCTCTATTTAGCAATCCTCCTGAGCTGTAGACGGACATCGGAGCCTCTATTTAGCAATTCTCCTGATCTGTAGATGGACATCGGAGCCTCTATTTAGCAATCCTCCTGGTCTGTAGATGGACATCGGAGCCTCTATTTAGCAATCCTCCTGACCCGTAGATGAACATCGGAGCCTCTATTTAGCAGTCCTCCCGATCTGTAGATGAACATCGGAACCTCTATTTAGCAATCCTCCTGGGGTCCGTGGTTGAACTTGTGATTAAACTAACCAGATGATTAGCCAAAATTACATAATTAATTTTTAATCCCATATTTGGCTTATGCAATGATTAAATTTTGTTGCTGAACTGAAATATAATCAAGGCATTAACTAATCATATTTAATCATTAAATTAACTAATTATGTGATTAGGAATGAATCATGTAATTATGGCTAATCATATGATTAGCTTAATCACAAGTTCAACAACCGACCCCTGATCTGTAGATGGACATCGGAGCCTCTATTTAGCAATCCTCCTGATCTGTAGATGGACATCGGAACCTCTATTTAGCAATCCTCCTGATCTGTAGATGGATATCGCCTCTATTTAGCAATCTTCCTGATATGTAGATGGACATCGAAGCCTCTATGTAGTAATCCTCATGATCTGTAGATGGACATCGTCTATATTTATCAATCCTCCTGATCTGTAGATGGACATCGCCTCTATTTAGCAATCCTCCTGATCTGTAGATGGACATCGGAGTCTCTATGTAGCAATCCTCATGATCTGTAGACGGACATCGGAGCCTCTATGTAGCAATCCTCATGATCTGTAAATAGACATCGGATCCTCTACGTAGCAATCCTCATGATCTGTAGACGGACATCGGAGCCTCTATGTAGCAATCCTCATGATCTGTAAATAGACATCGGATCCTCTATGTAGCAATCCTCATGATCTGTAGACGGACATCGGAGTCTCTATGTAGCAATCCCCATGACCGGTAAATAGACATCGGATCCTCTATGTAGCAATCCTAATGATCTGTAGACGGACATCGGAGCCTCTATGTAGCAATCCTCATGACCTGTAAATAGACATCGGATCCTCTATGTAGCAATCCTCCTGATCTGTAAATAGACATCGGAGCCTCTATGTAGCAATCCTCCTGATCTGCAGATGGACATCGGAGCCTCTATTTAGCAACCTGAGCTGTAGACGGACATCGGAGCCTCTATTTAGCAATCCTCCTGATCTGTAGATGGACATCGGAGCCTCTATTTAGCAATCCTCCTGGTCTGTAGATGGACATCGGAGCCTCTATTTATCAATCCTCCTGACCCGTAGATGGACATCGGAGCCTCTATTTAGCAGTCCTCCCGATCTGTAGATGAACATCGGAACCTCTATTTAGCAATCCTCCTGGGGTCCGTGGTTGAACTTGTGATTAAACTAACCAGATGATTAGCCAAAATTACATAATTAATTTTTAATCCCATATTTGGCTTAAGCAATGATTAAATTTTGTTGCTGAACTGAAATATAATCAAGGCATTAACTAATCATATTTAATCATTAAATTAACTAATTATGTGATTAGGAATGAATCATGTAATTATGGCTAATCATATGATTAGCTTAATCACAAGTTCAACAACCGACCCCTGATCTGTAGATGGACATCGGAGCCTCAATTTAGCAATCCTCCGGTCTGTAGATGGACATCGGAGCCTCAATTTAGCAATCCTCCTGATCTGTAGATGGACATCGGAGCCTCTATTTAGCAATCTTCCTGATCTGTAGATGGACATCGGAGCCTCTATTTAGCAATCCTCCTGATCTGTAAATGGACATCGGAGCCTCTATTTAGCAATCCTCATGATCTGTAGGTGGACATCGGAGTCTCTATGTAGCAATCCTCCTGATCTGTAGATGGACATCGGAGCCTCTATGACATTTTGTACGATTGCGCTCTGTCAAATTTGGTATGAAGTATATAGATAACACAAAAGTAGAAAACAGTGAACATGAAATCAATTTAATTAAGAAGAGTTTGAAGATCAGAATCCGTAAATCAAAGAAAGCCAGAAAACACTATGGTCAAAAGAAAAAGCATAAATTCAGCTTAGGATCAGCACTTTTATTGTTTTTATATAGCTCATGACCAAGCATCGGGTGGTCGTGGTCATGATCGTTTGGTAGTTGGATTTACAACTACCTGTGCAATCAGTGCCTATCGCGACTAAAGTTGTGAGTTCGAATCCCGCATATAGCGAGGTGTGCTCGATATAAAATTATGAGATAAAACTTGTCAGTAACTTACGACAGGTCGATGGTATTGTCCGGGTACTCCGGTTTCCTCCACCAACAAAACTGATCTCCGCGATATAACTTAAATATAGTCGAAAGTGGCGTTAAACACCATAGCAGTTACCCCAAATATCGTCATTAAATGTGTTTGCCTTACATGTACGTAATCTTTAAGAAACTGCTTAATTTGTCCAAGATGTGGCCGCTTCAAAGGATGGAATAATAAAAAGTTAGTAATGAAAATAAATTATTATATTTAGTTTTATACAGTATTCTTAAACCATAAGGTTCGTTTTTGTGATCAATCATCATATTGCACGGCAGGTTTTCTTATTGAACGGAATCTGATCTATTTTAGCAGTGGGTGAAATCCCGGCTAAATTTATAAATTTACCAACCAATCGTTTTCTATATCCGGTGTAATGTGATTTCAAAGAGTTCAACTTACCTGTTGGTGTTCTACATATACATGTGTTACAACCCCTGTTGTCTACTCGATATCCATGTTGACAACGATTAGTACATTGTCTTGTCTGACAAGGTGGTGGTCCTGAAAGAGAAAATCCTAAAACTACGTTCATGTTTCCTATTTTCAGATTGGCATGTGTGTTTTCAATTTCAGTTTTTAAACTTTGCTTTATTTATAGTGGAGCAGGATCTGTCTACCCTTCCGGAACACATGAGTTCACCCTCGATTTGATGAGGGTTCATTTTACTCGATCTTTAGTTTTATGTGTAATGTTTCGTAGATCGTTGTTTGTTCTTTTGTACTTTTTCTTTTTGCCATTGTGTTGTCTGTTCTTCGATCTACGGATTCTGATTACCTCCCTTTGGTATCTTCAAACTCTTCTTATAGTGTTGGGATTATCAGTTTAATGTTATACGAGATTTTTCTATACAATTTTGGTATGAGTTAGTAAATAAACATCGAAATGAAGGTGTTTTTTTGTTGTTTTTTTTTTACATTAAAATGTTATTCATATGTATTATATTCCGGGAAATATATAAAAAAAAAAAATAGAATCCAAGCAATGTACCCATGAGCGGTCATGTATTGATTTTTGGCCTTTAGATGTTCCGACAGTGTGGTATTTTTTGTTTTCCATGATTTTATCCGAAGATATAAGATTCTCCCTCAGTTGCCCGTGAGTTACGATATTTCTCCACTCAAGAGAGGTAAATTAAAAATTTTGACCACAAGCAGTCAGGCAAGTGATTGAACTTTTAAATTTGACTCTTGAGAGTGGAGAAATATCGTAACTACATTGGAAACTTAAGTAGAATTTGTTTCTCCCATTTTTTAACACAAACTTTATTTCAAAATCCTTTGGCGGACCTCTACACAATTCTGCGGGGAGAGGATTACAGATTTTTCCACCACTGGTTCAGTGGGGTTAAAACGCCGTAATAATGAGAGAAGCTAGTATTCGTTTCAATAAGATGTATTACAGAAATTAGAATTAAGTCTACACAGTTCTAAATATGATATTCAGAAACAAAATCTATGATTTTAGAAAGTTGTTGTTTTTACCTGGCGACTGTCTACCTGTACAGGTGTTACAACCTATGTTGTCTATTTGATTGTACTTACCTGGTGGTGTTCTACATATACATGTATCACAACCATTATTGTCTACTTGATATCCATGTTGACAACGATTAGAACATTGTCTGACCTGACAACGTGGAGGTACTGAAACAAAACAAAAATGCAATGAAATTGAATAAAACTTTAGAGACTCATATGACATTGTATCACTGACCTGTTAAAGAAGGTGAATTAACATATTGCCCACCCACTGGGTTATGATTAGGGTTATTTTCAACAACATTTCAGTTCTATCGTGGCGGTCAGTTTTACTGGTGGAGGAAACCGGAGAACCCGGAGAAAACCACCGACCTGTCACAAGTCACTGCCAAACTTTATCACATACTGTTGTATCAAAACAGAAAAGTGAGTGGACATGCATATGTGTAATAGAGGTATTGATTTTTGTCTGACAAGGTGATGGTCCTGAAAGAGAAAATCCTAAATCTGCGTTCATGTTTCTTATATTCAGATTGGCATGTGTGTTTTCAATTTCAGTTTCTAAACTTTGCTTTACTTATAGTGGAGCAGGAACTGTCTACCCTTCCGGAACACCTGGGTTCGTGTTACTCGATCTTTAGTTTTATGTGTAATGTTTCGTAGATCGTTGTTTGTTCTTTTGTACTTTTTCTTTTTGGCATTGTGTTGTCTGTTCTTCGATCTACGGATTCTGATTACCTCCCTTTGGTATCTTCAAACTCTTCTTATAATGCTGGGATTATCAGTTTAATATTATACGAGATTCTTCTATACAATTTTGGTATGAGTGAGTAAATAAACATCGAAATGTTTGGGTTTTTTTTAATATTAAAATGTTATTCATATGTATTATATTCCGGGAAATACAAAACAAAAGAAGGAAAGAATGCACAGCAATGTACCCATGAGCGGTCGTGTAATGATTTTTCGTCTTTTGATGTTCAGACAGTGTGGTATTTTTTGTTTTCCATTTTATCCGATTTGAATTGATTTGATTTGATTTTTGGTGTTTAGCGTCACTTTCAACAATATTTCAGTTATATCATGGCGACCAGTTTTAGTGGTGGAGGAAGCCGGAGGACCGGAAGAGAACCACCGACCATGGACAAGCAACTGGTAAACTTTATCACTGGCGGCTGCGAGTTGAGTGCACCCTTTTTTGTAATTTACAAAGCCGGGCGCGAACCCACGCCGTATTGGTGATAGGCTTGTATGAGTTGTTAGATCCAACGATCTAACTCATTAAGCCACCCGCAGGAACTGCTTACTTTTCCGGAGCACCTGAGTTGCGTGTTACTCGATCTTTAGTTTTATATGTATGTTCTGTAGATCTTTGTTTGTCCTTTTGTACTTTTTCTCTTGGTCATTGTGTTGTCTCTTCTTCTTCGATATACGGATTCTGATTACCTCCCTTGGTATCTTCAAATTCTTCTTTTTGAAGTGTCTATGTCACACCAGCAAAGTGTGCGGCCATGTATATGTGTATTAGAGGTATCGATTTTGCGACGATGTCTAACAATGTTCCTATTATATTTGGGAACTGTTCTGGTCGTATGCTAACCTTTGTTTTTCATTGTATCCGTCACTTAATGTCTTATATTTATACCAACCTGGAGCTGGGTTACAAGTACAGTCGATGCAGCCATTAGCATCCATCTTGTATCCATTCGGACACGCATCAGGACACCTAACTTGTGGGCATCTTTGTTCTGAAATAATACAGTACTTGTTTATTACCATTTTTGTAAAGGAAAAAGATTAGATATCTGCATTTTGATGTCAATTACTTGCAGTGAACAAAAAAACTGGAATGTTTCACGTTTCGATAGAAATCGATTTCGTATAACAAATAATACCCAGAGAAACAACCACTGTATTATATATGGTTAGTGTTATTTCAGTTATCTCGCGGTGGCTAGTTTTATTGTGGAGGAAATCGGAGTACACGGAAAAGCCAACAGACCTGCCACAAGTCACTGACAAACGGTATCACATAATGTTGTATTTAGTACACCCCACTATGAGCGGTATTCGAACTTACAGCTTTGCTGGTGATAGGCACTGATTTTGCACAGATAGTTGTAAATCCAACTATCGTACGATCACAACCACGACCTCCCCAGCCCCTCCCACCCCCAATATATTATATATTATACACCAATGTGCACTTGTAACATGTATGAAGATCTAGAGGATTATGATCACTAGGTGGGTGCGTGCGTGCGTGCGTGTGTGTGTGTGTGATTGCTTTGTTAACGCCAAAATGAGCAATTTATCAGCTATACCATGACGAGAACATGTTACCTTTCGATAAAATAATGATATTGTCCGCGTTATACGTGACCAACACGATGTAGAGGTATTTTCAGTTGATTTGATTTGATTTATTGTGTTTTTAACGCCGCTTTCAACAATATTTCAGCTATATCATGGCGACCAGTTTTAGTGGTAGAAGAAGCCGGAGAGAACCACCGACCATGGGCAAGCAACTGGTAAACTTTATCACCTGCGAGTCGAGTGCACCTTTTTTGTAATTTATTAAGCCGGGCGCGAACCCACCCCATATTGGTGATGGGCTTGTACGAGTTGTTAGGTAATCCAACTACCTAGCTCACTGAGCCACCCGGATATTTTTAGTGCTAGCTCACTGAAACAATAGTTCGAGTTTAAACAAGTCGCCCTACTTGAAAACATGATCCTTAATCCGAGACAAGTATTATTTGCTCTTACTCCTTAAAACTGTGAGGAAAGGCAGCAAATATCGAATTTATAATATTTGGCTTGACCCGATCGGGGCTCGAACCCACGATCTATGGCACTCGAGGCGAGCACGCTAACCATTACACCACAGCTGTGATACACTGATTAAGGAGAAACTGATTAAGTTTATCCTATTTGTGAAGACACAGATTAACACGTGTTTGAAATTGAAGACAACCATTGTCGTAGGACAGTTACAAGAATGCAGTTGTTTACATGTACACAAATAAACGATAGAGAAAACCGAAGGGACAATCAAAAATGGACAATCCAGAGAAACTGGCAACATATGGTACACAAGACACAGGACATATAAACGTTAGAGAAAACCGAAGGGACAATCACAAATGGACAATCCAGAGAAACTGGTAACATATGGTACACAAGACACAGGACATATAAACGATAGAGAAAACCGAAGGGACAATCAAAAATGGACAATCCAGAGAAACTGGCAACATATGGTACACAAGAAACAGGACATATAAACGTTAGAGAAAACCGAAGGGACAATCACAAATGAACAATCCAGAGAAACTGGCAACATATGGTACACAAGACACAGGACATATAAACGTTAGAGAAAACCGAAGGGACAATCACAAATGGACAATCCAGAGAAACTGGTAACATATGGTACACAAGACTAAGAAGAACAAAGCAAAAACACAACACAATATGTGTTGGACAACACTGTGCACAAACTAACATACATAACGTAAATAAGACATGCATCCTCCTATAAACAAGGGGAGGTAACAAACCTTCAATATGCAGAGGAAAACCTTTGATACCCAGAGGCAGAGGCGAAGCATGATGTCGCTGATTTTTCTCGCACCAAATAGCTTGTCTGATGTACTCTACATGAAAAAGGAATGCCAAATGTAGCGCAGCTTACAGCTTTTTCATTAAGACAAAAATATGGCTTTTATTGAAACCCAAAAGTGAAAATATATAATAAAATTTGCAGTAGAATTTAACATTGTATAACACAACCGTGTTATGTTACGATCTATGGCTGTTTCTCGTGGTCTAGCCTTTACGTTTGTGTTTATACTTTGTTATAGCTTATAGACTTTTTTCGAATAGTCCTTTTGACATGTGCGTGCGTGTGTGTGTTCACTGGCCATGTGATTGTCATTGGTGATAATTGGACAAGAAAGTTGTGTAAGATCCAGGATTTTAATTTTTCGGAATAATATTAAAAGAAATTATTTGTTCTTGAGTAATCGTAGTCAATAATTGAAATAATAATAATAAGTCATTTGTTTTCACAGAAATACGCCTTCAATATATTTTTAATTACGATTCGAAAAAAACAATTTGAAAACTTAAAAAAAAAAAATGGAAACATGTTCTCATTATTTATTAGGCCTTATTAGTATGCGATCTGTAAACAAATGTATTTCCAAAAAAAAAAAGAGATCAATAAATAACCATTTTATAAGTTAATAAAAAGTGAAAATACATTAATCATTCCATATTGCTGCATGAATAAGTGTATCGGGGCGTGAACAATCGTTACTTCCTCTGTTTCTCTTTAGATATCAACACATTTTTAAGAATATATGATTTTAGTAAGTTATAACATGTATGATATTTTTATATTGTATTGTATTTTGAATTGCTTGTATGTTGATATTTGATCAAATAAAATCTATCTTTCACAAAACATGTATTTTATACTGCATTGTATTTACTAAATATGATTTTTTACAGATCAATCAATGACATATTAAAACAAAACCAGGAAATATATATTTTAATTGTCTATTTTTAGCTAATTAATTTACATTAATTATTGTTCAATAGCAAAAACACGATAAACAAAGTTCACCGTTAAATATGACAACAGCGTCAATAACCACATCTGTGGTATAATGGTCAGCGTCAGGTCAAACCAAAGACTATAACATTGGTCTTTGCTACTTTTTTCTCTCCAATAAGCACGTAGTACCATTAAGGAGAAAGAGCAAAGAGTGGTTAGTTCAGAATCAGGATAATGTGTCCGAGTGGAACGACATGTCTATCCTCGGACTGTTGTTTCAGAAAGCTAGCACTGTAAAGGTCCAACTATTATTAAGCATGTTGGTCTAGTACAAAGCAGACTTCATCATCAGATCTCATCGAATGTAACTTGTTCTCGCCATGATATAGCTGAAAAATTGCTCATTTTGACATTGAACAACAATCACTCACTCACTCGCAATGTCGTCAAAACTAGAATTAGAAGTCCTCAATCGATAGACATTTATACGGATAAATATCACACTCAATTTTCACGTTGCACAATTAATAAACACTCATCTGAATGCATTTAAGTGGATGGGTTAGGGTTAGTGTTATATTTCAGTTATATCTTGGCGGTCAGTTCTATTGGTGGAGCAAACCGGAGAAAACCACCGAACTACTTTATCACAAAATGTTGTATCTAGTACACCTCACCTGAGTGGGATTCGAACTCACCACGTTAGTGTTGATAAACACTGATTGCATGGGTAGTTGTAGATGCAATTATCATACGATCACGACCTCAACGGCCCCTGAATGTGTAGCGTTATATATTCTAAGAATGACTACTCTTTGTTGTCTGGTTTAGTCTCCCGTGAAATATAGAATAACGGCAGTTTCAAAGGTCGAGACATACATTATCGCTAGTATTGCAGCGAGTTTGTGGCGAGCTGTGATATTAGTCACAATGTATGTCGAGACCTTTAAAATTGACATTATTGTCTTTGTTGGTATTAAACGTCATAATGTGACGTCACACTGACCGATATTTTCCAGTATCAGAGACAGTCCGTTGATGCTGACAATATCACGTATTGTCCAATTTACCAATCAAGTATATTAACTTCATGGTACCTCATTTTAGAGAAGGATGGTGAGAGAAGGCTTAAACACAATAACCATTTGTATAATTTAACCATACTTTGCATAATGTTACTGTATGAACCAATATTAAATCTCAATTTAGATTAGCCGCATCGGTGGTGTAATGGTTAGCGTTCTCGCCTCTAGTGCGGTAGATCGTGGGTTCGAGCTCCGGTCGGGTCAAACCAAAAGACTGTGAAATTGGTATTTGCTCGTTTTCACTCCGCTAAGCACGTAGCATAAGCGATATGTTTAACAGTGCGCTGTTGTTTCAGAGAGCTAGTCATCTTTGCTCTGTACGTTGTATTACATAGAAAGAGCATGATGCGTTATTTTCATTCGTTTAAAATAAACCTCTCCTCCATAATATAAGAACCCTCAATTATACATAGCTTACCTGGAGGTACAAAAGCTGGACATCTACAAGTAAAACATCCTCCTCTCTCTCTGACATACTGGCAGATTTGTGGGCATACTACAGCAGGACATCTCTGTCCACCTTAAATATGCATACAATAACCAAGAAAATAGCCGTCGGAAATTTAAGGAAGATACTCGTAACTCCATCAATTATATTTTGTATGACAATCGTAACTGGATTTTGGAGTTCCGATTATCTTCCTTAAATTTTCGACAGCAATTTTCTTGGTAACGAGACCATATATATGGTATCAAGAACACACATATACAACAAAATCGTACAGATCAACCTTGCGGCTGAGTAATTCTTGACAACAACACTTTAGGATGGAGAAATTATCAGAAAATTATCTTATTACCTATTTCTACCTCCGCCATGTTGTGATCGTCGTAACTGCAGTTACTACGATCAGTTTAACGCCAGTGTAGGAGAGATATATAGGGTCTAACACCGGGAGAGGTGCAAGATAGTAAAATCTGTGACACCCGAGGGTAAGATTTAAATCGTATCGGACGAGGCTTGTCCGATTTAAATCTTACCCGAGGGTGTCACAGATTTTACTATCTTGCACCTTTTACGGTGTTTGACTCTTTTTCTCACCCCTTTCTACCGTGTCAATATTTGTTTACTTTTTGTGTAGTTTTGGCGCATTAATTTGCGAACCGTATCACAGGACCAAAATGCCTCGTAATAAAATAAAACAAGATTTTCATTTTACAGCTTTAAAGAGGTTCAATATAATAAAGTTAACAAACTTGTGATAGATTCTACAATAACAAAATCTTACACCTTTTACGATGTTTGCCCCTTTTACTCATCTCATTCTATCGTGTCAATATTTGTTTACGTTGAGAAAATATATAGAGTGCTCTCCCTTGTTCGGTAACTAACGTATCTAACGTAAATAAAAAAAAATACCTCTTTTTTCACCAGACGTCAAACAACTTTTTGACAGGCATTTATCGCGGTTGTAGTAGCATTTATATAACATATTTATAAAATACATTGTATTTTATTGTGAAATACATTTAAAATACTGCCAAGACACTATAAATCGACAATTTAATTCAACAATGGAAAATAATTTTGCGGGAAAAACGGCGTGTAGCTTGTCTTACCCTGCAGCCGGGGTAAGATAGAAAAATCTTTTTCACCTAAATTAATGGACTACTTTATCCAAGGGGTGAGAAAATGTTTACTTAACGTTATTTATGTTTGTTTGCGCAAAGTGGTGTCCAGCACATATTGTTTTGTGTATTTGCTTTGTGTGTCTTCGTCTTGTGTACCCTTAAACCACCGACCTGACGCAAGTCACTGACAAACGTTATCACATAATAGTGTGTCGAGTACGCACAACATTAGTTTTGACAGGCACAGATTACATAACTAGATGTAAAGCCGATTACCACACGATCACGGCCACGACGACCCATATAGAAGAGAAGGATACACGAGGTATAAGAATCATATCCCAAATAGGATCCAGAATTTTTTCAGGGATCAGTCGGTATTCGATTCCCAGGAAGTATGTAAACATAAGGAGAAAAAGTCGCAATAAATGAAAATAAACGTTAGAGAATAACAAGCGGCAATCAAAAATTGTCAATCCATTGAAACTGGCAACATAGGGTACACAAGTCGTAGAAAAACAAACAAAAAAGCACACATAATGCATTATGTATTGATTGGTATAAAAGCTCCTGAGAGCTTATGTTATTTCTTAATGTATATAAACCTGACTTTAAATAAAGATTACTTGTCACTACTTGGACACCACTATACGCAAACAAACAAATAACGTAAATAAGACTTGGGCCCTCCTACAAACAACTGGAGGTAAAGACGGATCAACAGTTTTTATGCGGAAGTCGTAACGTAATTTCGGAATTAATGAGAGAAAAATAACAGTTTGAAATTAAACGTAAAATAGACGAAAATTGTTATTTGGAAAATGACGAAAACTAATTAAATATTGAATATATAACAACGATTTTGTAGTTATTTGTAAAAATTAAAGTGTTGAATTATTAATTCCTCTCAGCTAAGATAGAAGAGTTTGAAGATACCAAAGGGGCAATCAGAAGCCGTATATCGAAGAAGAACAGACAACAAAATGGCCAAAAGAAAAATTACAAAAGGACAAACAACGATCGACAAAACATACATATAAAACTAAACATCGAGCAACACGAACCACACTAAAAACCGGGTGTGAACTTAGGTGCTCCGGAAGGGTAAGCACTTCTTGCTCCACTAGCTTCGTTTTAAATTAGGCAATGTCTACCATATCAAAAAACTATAAAACACTTACCTAACCGTGAGAACCACACAGCCTGTAAATATAAATAGATTTGTCAATTAATCAATAAAACTAACAAATTATTTGCTTTTGTTATTTTACTTTTTTTTTACCTGAAAAAAAAAAACACTTAAATAAAATTCTTTTCGTTGGATAAGTCATGAATATTCATATATTCACACATGTACATGTAGATTTCATGTGATTTTCTATACGTTTAAAACCCGTGCGCTCTGGTTTTTTAAATTATCGACTCTCGCTATAGCCTTGATANCCGATTTTATTGCAAAAATAGTAAAAAAAAATATTTAAATGCGGTAGCGCTGTCCGTACGGAAAAAACAACCGCATCCGTTTTTCTCTTATATCGCGTGGTCGGTGAAACTCTTTAAAACGCATCATGCTTAAATGAGATTTAAAGCATCGTTATGACAATGTATAAATAAAAAACGTGTTTCCGTTTGACATTTAGACAACATGTCAATCGTTTCTGTGCAAATTCGGCACAAATATTTGCCAGTTTTACCAGGAAACATAATAGGGGGCTTCTCCGAAGCTTGTACCTTATTGAAATTGTTTACGGAGATAAAAAATGGTACGTTGGGACCAGCGGATTGGACGTTTCCATAAAAATTAACCACTTGTGATGTTTCTGCCACCATCGGAAGAAATAAAATTGAAATTTTCAATAAAGTAATGAAAAGATTTATACATTGCCATATTTTTCACACAAAAAAAGAAGAAAAAATGCCTCCCTCATCACTTTTTACAGCAGTAAAAGGAGAAAAAAAAATCCCGCCCTCCCTCATCAATTTTGACAAAAAGGGGCCTGAGAACCAAGTAATTAACTTTGCATGGCCTAAATAAAATTCTTTTCGTTGGATAAGTCATGAATATTCATATTTTCACACATGTACATGTAGATATCATGTGATTTTCTATACGTTTAAAACCCGTGCGCTCTGGTTTTTTAAATTATCGACTCTCGCTATAGCCTTGATATACACGTATATTCACTGGTTTACATATATATGGAATGTGGATTATACTTTCATTGAATTTTGTTTTTGTGATGATACATATAGAGGGTTATATCATTGAATTTTGTTTTTGTGATGATACATATAGAGGGTTCTATTTTCATTGGAATTAGTCTTTGTGATGATATATTATTATTGTTTATCATGTCGACTTAGAATAAAGGTTATAGCGAGTAGCACACCTATACTTCAGTGTTTGTTTTTCTTTGTCTTAGAATAGAATTATTTTATATTCGGACGAACGCAGTGAGGGAGAATATAAAAAGCGGGAAATGGGACAAATATGGTATTGTTTTTGTCATTGTAAATTTCTTTTCTCATAAAATGAACTTGTAAAGGAAACTTAAAAAGTGGAAAATGGATTAGACATCCGAAAGGGAAGGGAAAGATATAACATTGTGCTGTTTTATCTTAAAATAAGTGATTTTAAACGATCGTCAAATGTCAGATAAAAAAAAAATTATTTCTACAAAAATGCAACAGCTATAGACAACCCCTGGGGTCCGTTGTTGAACTTGTGATTAAGCTTATCATATGATTAGCCATAATTACATGATTCGTTCCTAATCCCATACTCAGTTAAAGCAATGATTAAATTATGTTGCTGAATTCTTTTTGAATCCATGTGTTAGCCAATCATATTTAATCATTGCATTAGCTAAGTATGCGATTAGGAATGAATCATATCATTTAATCATATGATTAGTTTAATCACAAGTTCAACAACGGACCCCTGGGGTATACATCCTAACTTGAATTCCTGGAGTAATCTCTGTCAGTATAGAAATATGATCTACTTCTGTAGCTTGCATGGTATACTGCTTGTCGGTTTTAAAAGCTCTTCAGAGCTTATGTTGTATGTTTTTATACTCCGACTTTAAATAAAATTTGTATCTGTATCTGTATCTGGATCCTCCTTATAGACTAATTAACCCGCCTTAAGTTGCCTCACCACTTTTAGCGAAGGAGGGTAGCGTACGAGCCAGGTACAGAACTCGTCAGTCAGTCCTCGTGGCGCATTCGCTTCGAATAGAGCATTTATTGGTGCTCCGTATTAGGAGAATGATATGATGCTAACAAGATAAGTATGCATGTAGTAGTTATTAATAGAGTACAATTTCTCGATTCCATTCATTTTTATTTTATTTTTTTTTTAATTTTATTACAACTTCCACAAGAAACCAATCCATGCGCAACCATTTTCATGCTTGAAATGTCATTTACTGGGTGTCATTAAATCGATCTAATTTTTTTTAATAGATTTGACTAATTATTATATTCATTTCTCATCATATTTAAGACTAGAACAACTCGATTGTTTTGCGCAAAAATAAGTCCTGCAGTTAAGGAAATTAATTTATAGAATGTGTTCATGCCATGATATATAACTGAAATACTACTCAAGTTGGCGGTAAACACCAACCAAGCAGATTAGAACATTACTTTGTGATAAATGTACGTTTAATATAATTAATCTACAAAAGGGCTTAAAATCTGCACTTGTAGAAAAAGGGAACAGATATTGAATCATTATTATTTTTTTTTTTATTTTTTTTTTTTTTTTGCCAGATAGAAAAAAAATTTCCACGCTTAGCCCCTTCTAATGGATGCACCGATTTACCACAATATCCTATAAACATTTTATTTTACATACCTCACTATATAATGCAAATGTGGATAAGCACAAAAGGTACAACAGCATGTTTCCTGGTGAATCAAAGCCCTACTAAAATGGTCGACGGCGGAACCACATGTGTAAATCAAAATATCTTATGTATTGCATATTAAATATATGTATATTTGGATATTTAGGGAGAAAATTCTATTCATCACAACTGAACGATAAATGTCAAAAACCTGATTCGTCAAAGTTTCCTTATGTAGATCATATTATTCTAATTTTCAAGTTATAAATATTTTATTTATATTTGACATCATATAATTAGAAATCTATCAAAAAATTAGAATTTGTATGCGGGAACTAGGCCGATGGAGGATATAAATTATTACACATGTCTGGTGATATAAATTGTAGGAGTATTAGGATTCACGTCGCAATCGAGACTTAATGTTACTGTATCTATATATATACTATTGTTGGCCCTTTAGTCGCTGTCGAACAGCATTGGTCGGTGATGTAATGGTTAGCGTGCCCGCCTAGAGTGGGGTATATTGTGGGTTAGAGCCCCTGACGATTCTGCGTTGATGGATATCTTGGATTTCAGATAGTCACCAAAAAAACAAAATCACACCTGAACAATTGAAATCTATTGCTCAGACAATCATTGTGTATTACTGGCTCTGTTGCTAATGGTGTGCACTATAGAATGTATGGGGTCAAAAATTTAATAAATCGGGGTTTCCATTAATTTTTTATATTTATATTTGATAACATATAATTATAAATCTATCAAACATTAGAATTTGTATGCTGGAGATAGACCTAGAGTAGATATAAATTATCACATCACACATGTCTGGTGCACAGGGGTCAGATGGGTTTTTCCATGTACTTGTTTACCTAAAGGCTATATACCAACAAGTGTTCGAACTCGGCAGTGATCAAAATTTAGGTATGTCTTGTTTAACTGAGTAGAAAAAAATACCAGGAATTGTATACGTATAAAGGTGATATAGACTGAAAGCTGAATATTTTTTCTTTAGAAAAAAAAATGATTTGAACCCCGTACGTCCAAAAATAAAAAAAGTTACAGCGGATTTTTAATGTTATGCAGTTGATTTTAGTTAAAATCAAGTGACATATTAAGTGAAAATATTTAATCCAAAAATTCCACGATATTTGCCTTTCATATTACTTCAAGTATATAACGTTATGTGATGGCTTTGTTTTGAATGTAGTACAACATCCCATCGATATAAAAACGCATTACGCTTAATAATAAGCAATGTGTCATAATAATTAAAACTTATTGTTTGTCTGACATAGATATGTGTCCTTATTTACATAAATGATACGTTCTGTCAAATGAATAGTATTGTTACATAATGTGTATGAGGTATATGGAATATTTAATTATTTGTGTTAGGATGACAAGTTTGAAGTTACTAAAAGGGATAATCAGAAGCCGTATATCGATTTGATTTGATTTGATTTTTGGTGTTTAACGCCACTTTCAGCAATATTTCAGCTATATCATGGCGACCAGTTTTAGTGGTGGAGGAAGCCGGAGTACCCGGAGAGAACCACCGACCCTGGGCAAGCAACTGGTAAACTTTATCACTTGCGGCTGCGAGTCGAGTGCACCCTTTTTTGTAATTTACAAAGCCAGGCGCGAACCCACGCCGTATTGGTGAAAGGTTTGTATGAGCTGTTAGATCCAACGACCCAGCAGCCACCCGGGTCCCCTCCGTATATCGAAGAAGTACAAATAATACCATGGACAAATTTAGAAGATACCAAAAGAAAAAAAAACAGGTAATTTTATGGACACAAAAAAAGACAAAAAAAAACCAAAAAAAAACAGGCAATACAATGGAAAAAATGAAAAAGGACAGACAAAAAACTAAATAAGAAAACTAACGTTTGAGTCACATGAACCTCACTAAAACCGGGGGAACTCTGGAACTCTGGAACATTCAGCAGATGATACTGCTCTACTAATAGTATTTAGAGGCTGCTAGATGAACTATGAGATAACGTTATCTCTTTCAATATTAATTTCTTGGGTCCATAAATCATATGAAAAACTGTTCACCTTACTTTTCTCCTCTATTCTCATGTATTTACAAGTTTTACAAAACACACGTTTTCTGCGTAAACAAGGATATTCCTGTAGTGTTTATACGTCGAATATTATCACGATATCCTACGTCGAACAGTTCCAAATTTATTGTAAGTTTTATCATATTTAGAATAAAAAAAATATATATATGCGAGAAAATAAGGGTAATAACAAAATTACCGAACACAGAGCAATCTTCCAAAGGGAAATTCAAAACTCATGAATCAATAAACAAACAAAATCAGTCAACGACCGGGAAACCGGAAAACAAATAAGATATATTTCTTAATACACGTGTGTCAAAAATTCCCCTGGTTAATTGTAATGTAATATGTCTGTTAGCAAATTGATATATATGTTACTAAAAGGTCAAAACTTCAAGAAGCTGTATTTGTGTATTGTTAACCAGTTACTGTACATAATAAACACAACGTGTCCAGTGACGAAATTAGTATCCCCTATATATTTGTGGGAGAATGTGACATTTTCTTCAATCTGTAAACTGGAGACACCTGTTGAATACATTTTAATAATAACAAGATACCGACACGATGAAATATATTCTATGTATGTTACTATTGTTACACCAGGTGTACCTTACTCAGGTAAATTTAGTTTTTTAATATTATATATTATATGTTTGTTTCAATCAGATTTCGAATTTGCATGTGTAATAATCATAAAAAGCATAATTTATGGCGTGTTATTTGCCCCCAGGGCAATAGCATTTTACGAGGGTAATAACATGTTATCTGCCCTCTTGTGAAGGGCAATAACATGTTATCTGCCCTGGCAAAATATGTGATAAATAGATTATTACATTGCCTTTTTCATATTGCCCTTGTTATCAGCCCTCTACTTTTTTTATCGTCCCTCGGGCCGATATCAAGGTCTCGGGCTGATAACAAGGGCAATATAAAAAAGGCCATGTATCAATCTATAAATATCTCATATGCTGGATTTCTGTTTAATTAGTTATGCATGTGCGTTTGTTTTGTTTTGTTTTTTGTTTTTTGTTTTTTTTTTTCTGGTTGTTTGTTCGTTTTTATTTATTATTCACAAAGATTCTGCAGAATCAGTAAATGAAAATTAGAAGGTATATGATATTTTGTTGATATTGATTTTGTCCTCGTAAAAGGTATTTGCAATAAGATTATTTCTATAGCATTGTGAATGTATAACTACTATGATAATACACATATAGCACAGGCGCTCGTGGCACGGACTTACCACCCCCCTTTTTCTAACTTTCTGTTTACAAATTTATTTTCAATAAAATTTCTTTATTTCTTTATTGTTTCATAAGATGCAATAAATGTACTCGAAGCGAGCAGGGGTACGATTTTTAAACCTGCGGAGTTGCTTGCCTTGTGGAATGCAATTTGATATTAACATAAGATTATATGAATATTGACACGAACAAGTTAAAATAAGGAAAAAGAGATGAAACAATAAAGAAATAAAGAAATTTTATTGAAAATAAATTTGTAAACAGAAAGTTAGAAAAAAAAGGGGGGGTGGTAAGTTCGTGCCACGAGCGCCTAGTGCAGCATTAATATCACTCTATCTGTTTTAACGTTACAGGCTGGAATACACGTCAGTGGTAAGTACATGTCTTTATTTATAACAAAGATCGATATCCATAACATGAAAAACAAAACAAAAATACCACAATTTTAGTACAGTTCCAACATCTAAGGGGAAAATGTCAAAAACCGAGGATATCCCGCTCTCCCGCTATCCCGCTCTCCCTCATTTTCCCGACTTAGTACATACACTTCAATAACAAGTGGTGGTGTTAACCTAGTTTTATGTGCATAAGCATCTTCTCGTAATGACATTATGCCGTCATGTAAGTGCTTTCCCACATGCGAGTAAAATGCCAACTATGTCATATAATTGGGTGAGTAGCGCTGAGTAAATGCCAACCCTCGCATATAACGGGTGACCGGATTTGAGTAAATGCCAACCTTCACATATAGCAACAAATACCAATTTCATAGTCTTTGGTTTTACCCGATCGGGGCTATAACCCACGATTTACCACACTCGGGGTGAGCAGACTAACCAGTACACCACTGATGCGGGTCATGGTGAATATGATTAAAATGTTTGGTAATATAGTGGTTACTAAGAGCTTTGTACCAAGTCAGGGCCATTGCGGTTTTCCCAGTTTTCCGGGTTGTTGACTGATTTTGTCTGATTGTTGAGTTTTGCCTTTCCATTTGGAAGATTGCTCGGTGTTCGATAATTTTATCATTACCCGTATTCAAATCATATCAATTCATTTCAAGAAAAGTTTGAAGATACCAAAGAGGTAACCAGAATCGAAAGAAAACACAATGGCCAAAACAAAAGGGACGAAAGGACAAACAACGAGCTTCAAAACATCACACAGAAAAACTAAAACTTGAGCAACGCGATCCCCATTAAAAACCGGGGATGACCTCATGTGCTCCGGAAGGGTAAGCAGTTCCTGCTCTACATGGGACACCCGTCGTGTTATTCCTGTAACAAACCCGGTGATAAGTCATGAATTGTGATTACGACAAACGGAACATATTCATGGCCATTTGTGACACAGATACTCCGTAACGGTTAACCAAGTGAAGTCATGGAAGCAACCGTGAAACTTTAGAAGTGATGGCTCCAACTTAACAACTAGGAACAATTGGTTCAGTAGCTTACGTGTTAGCAGCAACCTTCTATCAAGGAAATCATGATGTATATAAAATAGAAAAGTAGTAAATAAATGTTAGAGAAAACCAACGCGGCAATCACAAAAGGACAATTCAGAGACACGGACAAGATTGACTACAAGACACAGAACGAAGACAAATGAAGCCCAAGAAAAACCTTGAACATAGCGTCATGTCCTCCGTTCGAACGACTGTCTTAAGAATGGTAACTCTTGGTTTTTTTCAAAATACAGAACAAACTGTCTCAACCGATCATTTAATAAACCAAAATCCTGGATAAACCTAACTTTACATAGGTCCAAATGAGGGAAATCTGGGTACAGTCAGCGTGCATAAACAGAACACTTGTCTGTTCCGAACAGAAAATGTGGTCCCAAGGAGGATCGTTTTAGACAGGTTTCACTGTATAATCATGACAGGGTTTTATTATTTTCCCTGACCACATTAGACAGGTTTCACTGTATAATCATGACAGGGTTTTATTATTTTCCCTGACCACATTAGACAGGTTTCACTGTATAATCATGACAGGGTTTTATTATTTTCCCTGGCCACATTAGACAGGTTTCACTGTATAATCATGACAGGGTTTTATTATTTTCCCTGGCCAC
>MJUT01018460.1:241343-278276 GCA_002080005.1 Gigantidas platifrons | reverse complement strand
TAATTTCGATAGGTCAGTATTTTTAGTGTCGCATTCGGATACTGATGACGTTACCACCCGGAACTTTTTGGTATAGAACGACCTAGTGTTGACGTCTACCACAAGTAAACAAAAATCTAGAAAATGTCTTTAAAAGAAGTGAGTAACTTATTTTATTCCTCCTAGACTAGAAAAACTATATTTTCACTAATACCATTTTATTTGACCGCAAAACGTTGATTTTCCTCATGAAAACTTAATTAGAATCTACTGAACTGTCATTGTCTTGATCGTCTGCCTCTACGCTAATATATTCTAAAAATAGAACATAGTGGAATCCCTGTCCAAAAATAAAACGTTTGGAAAGCGAAAGGTGTCATGTTATGAAATTGTTCAAATGACGTTCAGAGACATCTTTAAAGAGTGGCAACTTACAGAAGTGAGAATAAAGTGCTACAAATGAAAAACTAATTAAATCTATGATTTTTTTGTAAGATTATGTCTGTATATTTATTTTATTTTAAAATTAAACATGTTTTCCATTAAAAAAAAATCTCGAATTTTATCAACTACAATCAAAGGTCATCTTGAGGCTTCATCATATATTTAATTTTTCTATATTTCCAACAGTCTGCAATTTTTGAGAGAGAAAAAAAATATTTGAAAAAAATATATACTTCACAGTATCTTCGAACTTGGTGATTAGTGTCGACATTTTTTTGGGCCGAGATATATCGGGGACGACTATTTTAGGGCCGAATGAGTTGGAATTATCTCCCCTATCGAAATAAGGATACGTCATTTTCTTTCAAGTAAAAACAACGACACACTTCATAAGATTGACACCAGTCAAACTGTTTATCGAATGTTTCTTCTTTTTTGCACAGTTAAACAGCTATATTAGTAATTTAAGTTTATTAAAGTATTTCATACAAAAAATCTACGGGAAGCTTGACATAAGCCAATAAGTCGTTACGTTATCGAAATTTGGTAACACCAGGATATTGTCTACCACAATCGTAATATTTCATACCCAAAATTATTGTCGTTTTCCGTACTGACCTTCATAAAATGAAGATTAAACACCGAATTATTGGCGAATACGCTACGAAACGTTAAGATTCAAACAACATTAAACGAGCATGACAATTTGAAGTGTTTGAATCTTAACAGTATTTTCCTTACCTCAAAGCTAAAACCCCGAGAGTTCCAAACTTCCGTTTTTATAGGTGGCGCTGTTACTTTCACTTTGAATTTTTGTCATCCTGGACAATAATTCCGTTAACGATAGTTTTGGGTCTTTTTTTTTTATAAAAAAAAAAGAACACCAATCGTATCTTTTGCAGCATAACTGTTTAATGATAGCTTAAATAAATCATTTATGGACAGTTAAAATTTGTCAACAAAATCGTAGACAATATGCCTTTAAACAATACTATTTTATTTATAATAATTAGCGCCATCCTCTAATAATCTAATTCTCAGGAGCTTATATGGGACGAATTTCATTAAATATGTTTGTGTAATTATGATGAAGTGAAAATTTTAAGACAGATTATATTCCTAGGTACTATTTAGAATATCCCCATGTCAGCAAACTGCACCAAATGTTAACTTAAACTTATTGTACGGTAATACAAAAGTGTTGACTTATGTTGTTAAATGTAAAAAGATATGCAGAAGTTATTTCATTCATATTTCGCAAGTCTCGTGGGCGGGGGAGGGGGGGGGGGTGTAGAGTGTAGACAGTGTAGAGTGTAGACAGTGTAGAGTTCTACTTCAGTAACTTTTAATGCTCGAACCCACGATTTATCGCACTCGAGGCGAGCACGCTAACCATTACACCACCAAATGCGGTTAGGGTGACATAAGAGTATAATTATAACATATTTAGTAAGAAGAGTTTGAAGATACGAAATCAGATTCTGTATATCGAAGAAGAGCAGACAACACTATGGCTAAAAGAAGAAGAGCAGACAACACTATGGCTAAAAGAAGAAGAGCAGACAACACTATGGCTAAAAGAAGAAGAGCAGACAACACTATGGCTAAAAGAAAGAGTACAACAGGACAAACAACGATCTACAAAACATACACATAAAGGTAAAGATCGAGTTAATGTTGTCAAATATTTACACCAATTTGTTTACACATCTCATTGGTCTGTGATAAACAATAACGGTTGACCATTGCTGAACTCTTTAACTTGGGTATCAGTGGTTTATGATAAACAACTTACCTACTTACTAAATATCGGTGGACAATTATTGAACTCCTGACCTTTGGGGTTAAGGGTTATCATCATATAATCCTCTGTATTAGATATCAACTCTGGCTATAAGCCGTCGTGGTCGTGATCGTATGGTAGTTGGATTTACAACTACCTATGAAATCAGTTCCTATCATAACTAACGTTGTGAGTTCGAATCCCGTTAAAGACAGGTGTACTCGATACAACATTATCTGATAAAGTTTGTCAGTGACTTGCGACAGGTCGGTGGTTTTCTTCGGGCACTCTGGTTTCCTCCACCAATAAAACTGACCTCCACGATAGAACTGAATTATTGTTGAAAATGGCGTTCAGCACCATAAATCCCCAACCCATCACTGGCTGTAGGTTATTACAACGGAAGAGAGCGCTGTCGATTTTTTTAAAGAGCAAACCCACTTGTTTGTACGCATCAGCTAGCGCATTGTATTGTGATGCTAAATCTCTGTGACGTCTTTATAAATTCTCCTATGTCGGAAAATAAACAACTCTGTTGATCAAAACAAGCAAAAACATATTTCAAAAAGGGCGTTTTACTCTGTGATGATGTCCGTGACATATATATTTTTTTTCATTTCATTCGAATGACATCTGTTTGTTTTTACTTTATATGGAATATGAAGAAAAAATCAACGATAGATTTTTTTCTTATTTCAGATAAATTCGGAAAATGGCAAGACTTTTTTGCCGCGGGAAAGTGAAAATCGGCAAAAATATACACGACCGAGCGTATTATTAAATATGTTTTCAGCTGTGGCACAAGGAAATATTCACCCCGAAAAATAATTTTTTTTTTCGAAGATATCGCGTAACAAAAAGTTATACTGCTTTTTACAAGTCCGTTACCTATATTTTTTTTCACCTAATTTCACCGAAGAGCCCATTTTCTTTGTCTGTGCAAAATTTGAGGAAAGAATATAGGATATTTTTAGATAGTGTGTTTGGTCTTTATATTTTAGCTCTCGACGCTGCAAGCTAGTCGTCTTTTAGAAGATTCAAATCAATAAGTGATTTTACGAAAACAGAGTTTGAGTTTTGCATGGTAGCCAATCAAAACACTTTGAATGTTCCTCACTGCTGATTTTTCCACAATTTGTTTTTGGATTGGTAGTTCTCGAGTTTCTTTGTCGTTTCCGATCTCTTCGATTGGATTTTCTTTAAGTAATCATTGATATCGATATAATAATAGGAACCATTTTGTACATACCGGTATACATATTTTTTGTCTATTATGTCTAGTCGGGATGTCTTGCAATTCTAGGTTGTTTCATACAATAAATACATGTAGGTTAAAAGGAGTAGCTGTGATGGCTAATGTTATGCTGCGTTCACATGTAATGCGTTTTCTAAGACGTTTCGGATAAAATGTTTTAGTTTGAAACGTTTCAGAAACGTTTCAGAGAACCCCGGGGTATAACAATGGGACCGAGAGCTTCTTCGGCTTGAAGGGGCGTCCATCGGTTGTGCGGGATGTATAAATTGACAACCAACCCGTCCTTCGGATGAGACGTAATTAAAACCGAGGTCCCGTGTTGAGAGATTTCCACACTCTTCGCACGTTAAAGAACCCACTGTAACAGCTCATTATGAGCATTATGCTCACGATGAGTGGTCCATAGAATACCTGTTGCACTGGCAAAATTCTCCGTCCCGGTAATAGTTACAAAACCCGTCAGAACATTTCTGTGACCGCGGACCCGGGTGGCTCAATGAGCTAGGTAGTTGAATTACCTAACAACTCATACAAGCCTATCACCAATATACGGCGAGGGTTCGCGCCCAGCTTTTCCCTTTCTATGCTTCACTTTGAAATACATTGACCTAATACTGCTTACACATGTATAGCAATCATGATTGCATTTGTTAATTGTCTTTATCGTAGGAATCTTGTATTACCCCTCCCTTACCAAAAAAAAAAATCCCCCCTTTTTCTCTTGTTATGCTTCACTTTGAAATATATTGACCTGATAATGGTTACACATGTATAGCAATAATGATTGCTTTTGTTAATTGACAAGTATCACCGTTTAATTGTCTTTATCGTGGGAATCTCGTTTGTCTTCCATTGACATGGATGTCAAAGTATCACCCTGGGACGTTTTATCATTCTTCCTTGGCCCCGGGGACATTCTACAAAGTGAGCTTAGAACTAATATTAGAATTCTATGTTCTTATTCTCACAGAAAATCAGTGTATAAATTCTTTGCATTTTATTCTATTTTAAAACTGAATTTTACACAATCTAATTTAATTAGAATGCATTTTACATCAACAACGTTTATTATTATTATTATTTATTTATTTATTTATTCAGTTATGTGCCATATATCTGTTCCCACTCAAATAATTTACTATATATTTCATATAAAACCAAATTTTTTTCAAATCAATATCCTGAAGTCATTTCTGGTCCGATTTTGATGACATTTACACCAATAATCTCAGAATGTGTTGCTAACTTTTCTGATAATTTTGAAATAATTTTATGATTAATACTTTTGGAGAAATCACGATTTAAAGACACATTTAAGTTTTTGTGTTCAAAAATAACATAGGTATATACGGAATAATGGCGTTAAAAACTAATGTTTGTGTTTAAATCATAATTTCTCTAAAAAAAAAAACTGAATCATAAAAATATTTAAAAATTACCAGAACAAACTGCAGGTATATCTGAGTTTAATAGTAAAAAAAATTCATAAAATCGGACAAGAAATAAATTCAGGACAATTTTTTGAAAAAAAACCCACATAACTGAACGCTACCGTCCGTCCGTCCTCCCTTCCGTCCGTCTGTCCGTCCTTGAAAGGATGTTTATAGTGTTCACAAAGAGGTTACCTCTTTGCGAACACTATCAACATCCTTCAATGGATTTTGACCAAACTTGGTACATACTTAGTCCTTCAGAGAATCTGGAACCTTATTGATTTTCAGGGTCATAGGTCAAATGTCAAGGTCACCGTGTCAATTTTTTAGGCGAGGGGATACGCCACGCTTTTCGTTGCCATGGTTTCTATGTAGTTTTATATTTTATTGACCTTGTTCTCGTCTTGGGTATGGCTGAAATATTACTCACTGGATGTTAAGCAATAATTAATCAATCAATCAAATATTATTTGTAACATTATAAAATTGTATATGTTCTCTTGAAATAAAACATTCCTTCGATTTTAAGCAGGAATTAAAAAAGATTGGTTTAGTTTCATCACAACACAGGGTGACGACAAAAAAGGGCTACGGAAAATTTCGTGTTACAGATTCCTGAGTGGGTATTTAGATCCACTTTTGAGAAGATTTGTGACGAACGACTGACAAAAAACGCAGAGATAAAACATCTCACACATGTGGTACTATAAAAATAACCATCACAAGAACAGTTTTGAAGACACCAAAGGGGTAATAAGAACCCGTAAATCTAAGAACGAGAGACAACACAATGGCCAACAACCATCTACAAAACACTACACAAAAAACCAAAGATCGAGCAACACAAACCCCACTAAAAACTGGGGGGTGAGCACGGTCGATATGGAAGCTGTTTGGTAATAGATGCTCAGTAGGCATACATAATCAGAGGCGCAAGAGCCGGTGGCCCATTTTCGGAAAAATTTAAGAAAAAACTTAATTTTTAGAATGGAAGCATTCCTTAAACTACCCTCCCCCATCCCCTTTTCTAAACTGTCCGGTCCACCCATGTGTCTCTGATTATCATGGTTAGAAAATTGCCAATGGAAATAAACTTGAAGCTCACGGTTCATTTTGTTGAATCACACAACCATATGATGTCACACACAGTATCATGTAAGATGTATATAAAATATAGAATATGACTCCTTTATCTAAAAAACAAAACAATTATAATATGAATTTGTTGGATTTTCTTTTCAGTCGCATTTTATAACCATAATTTCCTGTCAAATAGATCTATATTCTATTTACACACACTTGTAGTTTAATTTTAATAGTATTTTGCGTACACATTCCATTTTGCAATCAATAAAGTACTTTAATATTCAGGTCAGGTAACGCAAATCTTTTATCAATAAACACGATCACGTGACTGGTCAGTATAACAGTTTAGCATGACGGACGAATGGATTTGGCCACAAGGGTAGAGAAAGATGTTTGTTTACGTGGGACGAACGTCTGTTTGGGAGAACAAAAAATACTTTGATATCAAAATCGTGATGTTGAAGTAACTAAAGAAGTTTTAATATATTTTAGAAGTAATTTTTACCGCGAAAATATCATTATTTAACTTTACGCCCAATAGTAGTCCCCCCATGTGAACTTGGACTCGACTGATTGGGAAGGCTGGACAAGGCCGAAGTTTGTAATGACGTAACTGTTCAATGAAATCAATGTTTATAGAAAAAATATTACAAATTTAAAGAATGGCAGACGGCGATTTTTGTGACTTTCCTCCTGGAATGGATCCACACATCATTGCGCAATTACAAAATTTTTCGCAGAGAGCAGGAACAGAAAATTTCGGTAAGAGAGGTCATTGTAACCTGATGGTCAGTTCTCGTTGACCTTGGTACGTACACAAAATATAGTGGCCATCTTGTGTAGGAATATACGCCACATTATATAACGCTCTATAAGACGTGATAATACCTGTTCAAAACAATTTGCAAGCACTTCATTGTTTACTAATCAACTTTGTTTTGACAAAATTATACATTGTAATTATAGTACAATGACACATATAATTAGTACTTTGTCATTAAAAAGTATACAATAGTTTATTTATTTGCATGACATATATTTTAACTGTTTCATATGAAGTACCTACATGTATATAAAATTCTGATTAAATTATTTTTATATATTTTTCTCAATTAATGGGAGATGAGTCACATTTTTTAATAAGTTGTTCCTCATTTAATATATTTATTTATCCTTGGTTTTGTTTACAACATTTTATTAATATTTAATCAGTGATATACAAATTAAACATACACAACTCAGACTACTCATATACATTTTGTATACATTTAGCAAACAAGATGTTATAATTACAAAATTTGAGTTAACTCCATAAAAAATATGTAAATAACACCACTGTTCATCAAAGGAAAATTGATATGATATTTTCCCCCTATTTAATATTAATCAATCAATCTGCCATCTACAATTTTTTTCATGTCAATTCCAAATTGTGAAGATATATTTTATACAAGTTATAGTGTTACCTGTTGGATTCCTTTCGTAAGTCTTAGATATAATGCAGAAACAAAATAATACTGGTATTTTCCACGAACACCAATGACCTTAAGTTAATAGTGTCTACAATAAAGTTTCTATTCTGCACTATTTTTTTCAAGAAAATACAGGGTTTTTTTTGGTCAAATAAATATTAACTGGGTATGGCTTTATCAGAAGATTGCTTCTTTTTGTATGCTTTTCAGAATCCTTTATTACTGTAATTGCAATCGAATGCAAATGTGGAATATTTTTGTTTTTTATAAATGACCTCAAAAATTTTTAGTTGTATCATGTTGTGGGTCTGTCATTGTGTCGGTCTCTAGACCCGTTGGAAATTTTAGAACAATTATTGGCACACTCGGATGTAGTTGTTTAATATTTCTGGTTTGTGATTGGACAAGTTTTGATTCATATCATTCCTTGTTATATATTGTGTTGTCATGGTCGTTATCATATGGTAGCTAGAATTTATGACTACCTATGCAGTCAGTGTTTTTCCACCATTAAAGTTGTGAGTTCGAATCCCACTCGTGGTGCGGTATACTAGATACAATATTAAGTTTGTCAGTGACTTGTGTCAGGTCACATGTTTTCTTTGAGTACTCCGGTCTCCTCCACCAATAAAACTGACCATGCAGTATAGCTGAAATATTGTTGAAAGTGGTATTAAACACCATAACCTTAACTCTAACCCTTTATATTTTTTTATTTCTTCAGAGTCAGATGGAAAAACAGGATATTACATGGACAGTTATGGACCTTCAGATAATTGTAGTATGCCTGTTAATATGGCCAATCACACATCAGGAAATAATGTCTCCATGGCAACTACAGCAAGCACAGCAACAGCAGGTTTATATGAACCACATCCTGTAAATTACGCAATGAAACCAGAGAAAAATCTTCCACCTACCCCACCAGGTAAATATTATAAACATACTGCCTTTAGTTGAGGGTGTTACGGTAGATTACCACAAGAAGATAAAATATCACCCGAGGCGAAGTCGAGGGTGATATTTTTTCTGAGTTTGGTAATCTACCGTAACACCCTCAACCAAAGGCAGTATGTTTTATATTATACTGAATGCCCTTCGGAAGGTGGTATTGTGTGATGTGGTATATCCTTGCAATACCACCCTCTGCTACGGTGGGTGGGGTTAAGAAAAGTTAGAGAAAAATACCACATCTACATTTACCAATGAAATTGCTGAATTATCAAAGAAATTTGCATAAAGTATAATATATACTATTGTTGATTTGTTTTGCGATAATAGATTCCTCAGACCAATATCACATGGAATGTGAAGCCTGAAATATGATATGTGACGGGAAGTCAATTACGAGCAAGACATATTAATAATAGAATGTTTATCAAGGATTTGGTAATGTAACGTTAATATTCAATTCAATATTTTAATGGAAATAGCACAGTACATGCTTGTTGTATATTGGCGTGATCCAATTAACATCAAAAATACATCACAAGATAAAAGACATTTAGTTAATGTGATAATAATAATATTAATAATAAGTCAGTACTAATAGTGAAAGATAATGCCGTGTGAAGATTAGCTTTGGTCGACTGATGGATGTTCTCTCAAAAACATGGCTTCTTTGATAAATTTACAAACTAATTTTGCATCATGTATTACTGCAGGATTAAAAAATTATTGATTTTTATTAAAATCATATATGTTTATAAAAGGAATATTAATATAAAGTCGCATTTGAAATCAGCGATATTATGTTAATATCATGTTAGTAGCTTGATAATAGATATTACCTCATATAAAGATCAAAGAGAAAATGTACAAATCAGCAATTAAAAAATTATGCTGAATTCCATGTAAAATAATGATTGATTGATTGATTGATTGGTGTTTAATGTCATTTTTAGCACTTTTTCAGTTATATTGTGGCATTCACAGTAAAATGTTAGTAAGAAAGGATATAGACAGGGCGTAGCTAGACATGTAAATGAGTGTAGGCACAAAGTTTACGGCGAGAGGTCTGGGGGCCACTTTAGGCCCCCAGCGGGGTAAGGGATCCAGGGGGGCTTTGCCCCCCGGAAGCTCCTGAGATTTTGTTTTTTTATTATGCTAAAATTGCTCTAAATTAAGAATGTACATCATGTTAGAAGTGATATTTTTTTCAATCATTACGATTCAAACATCACTTTGTGGCTATTTCTTCTGTAGATTCTGACGTCTTTTTCCTTTTATTACCCTTTATTAGAAACTTTTCCATTGTTTACAAAAAGACTTCCTTCGTAACTAAGAGTTATCCGACTTACTCGTAAGTTAACGTTGAATTCAAATACGGTAAAGAACCGGTTTTCGATTTCGCACTGTAACGGGTTAATGTGGAAATTTTTGTAGTACTTATATAGCATTGCCGTACGATTTGGTACGGAATTCTCAAATAGGTTATTCTCGGAATGCAGAGCGTACAGACATTATTTATTAAAAAAAAAAATGCCAAGTTTGAGTGTAGGCATGTGCCTACTCGGGCCTTACGTAGCTACGCCCCTGATAGATGTAAATGAATATTGGAGTAATTTGGAGACAATCCAACTTTACACATGGATACAAATTAAAGCAGCATTTTTATTGCTGTTTTGTACCACTGTATCTCAAAACAATGTAGGAAACTAAATTTGTGCTGTCATAGACCAATCTCTGTTTTACATAGACCTCACTGTACATTATATACAAAATTTTGAAAATTTGACATAGACCAGCTTGATTTTACATAGACCATGTCTATAGGTCTACTGCTAATTTCGCACACTGCTCAAAGTTATAATATTCTCTTAAGAATTACAAGCACATCTTATAGTTGAAGACACATGACACTAAAAAGCAATAGAAAAGATACAAACACACCACCAGGTAACAATTAAATTAAAAAAAAATATAAGTACTAATCAAGGTAAAAAACCAATGTAAAATATACAAGCACAAATCAAAGTAACTAGGTTAGGAAAACACGTGGAGGCATATCTTCAGACTAGGTTAGGAAAACACGTGGAGGCATATCTTCAGACTAGGTTAGGAAAACACGTGGAGGCATATCTTCAGACAAAGCTAACCACTAGAATGCATGAAAGAACACTCTCATGGGAAAAAATCAGTAAAATTGATAAAAGTACCTATTGAAGGTTAAAATATAATTAAAAAAATCATACAAGTACATTCTAAGTTTAAAAATCAGTGAAACATACAAGAACATTCTATGGTTAAAAATCAGTAAAACATACAAGAACATTCTAAGGTTAAATTAAAAATAATTCTAACACAGCGTCCTTCTTTCGCTTTGTAACAAACGAGCAATTTATCGATTGGGTATAATCTCATTAGCGCATGCAATGGTTCATGTGACTGACTTTCCCGTTGTTAATGTACATGTTGATGCATTATCATCTGCTCGAATTTGGCAACATAAATTGTGTGCAACATTGTCTGCAAGCGTAAATATAAATTACTGTCTTCCAATCAATGTATATGACCGCACGGTATTTGTACTCTTAGACATATCAGAATCAAAATAATTCATAGAAGCCAGAATGTGTTTTGAGTTTTAACATGGGTTGGCGGATATTAGTATAAACATACTGCCCTTGGATGAAGGTGTTAGGGTAGATTAACACACGAGGGTGAAAATTATCACCCGAGACGAAGTCAAGGGTGATAATTTTTTCACAGAGTGTGTTAATCACCCTAACACCTTCATTCAAGGGCAGTATGTTTTTTTATTATACTGAATGCCTAATGATTCAAGTGTACATTATGTTATAATGCTAAGTTTTATATAGAAGGACAATTGTTAAAAAAAATAAAAAGTCATAAATTAAGATAGTTTACTTACATTAACAATAACAAAACATCAAATAGCAACACATTTAACAAGATAATAACATAATGTTTATAACAATTAAAGTAAAATGTTAATTGTATATTTTGATAAATATTATCACAGGTTTGCTTTCTATATTCTGACTATTGCATAAATAATTTTCAAGGTAGGCTATAATTGTTTTATCATTTTTCAACATTATTATTTAAATACATTTATTATATAGATAGATGTGAATTATGGGGATTTATCCGTAAAATAAAATCCGGTATTTCACATGTGAAATATCATTTTTTTCCCACTGGAACTACTTTTACAAAACTATAAGTGTGGTGGTTACGTCCCTTGTTGTGCAACGGTGAATATGATATGATTGTAAGCTGAAAAAATGCCGCGAAATGTTATTGATGTCTTTGGCACATAACCAAGATGACGTCATTGACGTCATATGAAGACTTGCAGTTTGAAACGTAAAGATTAGACGCTATTTGGCTTCGTATACGCTTCAATTGTGATTAAATTTAACTAAAATAAGCTTTCAAGGTAAGCATTTTAATTATTTTTGTACACTGTTGTAAATATGAAAAATAGGATTTCACATTTTCAAGATGGCAGATCCTTCCAACTGAACTCTAGTATCATTGCTCGTAGATTCACACACGTGCAATCAAATATACAAATAAAAAAAATAATGTATAAGAAATTTTGAAAGTCTATATAATAAACAGTACATTTTGAATATCAAAATAAGACCATACATTTTGAATATCAAAATAAGACCACTCGTGACCGAATATGCATCAACGATTAAACTCGTGGACGGAACAAGTTCCGCCCACTCGTTTAATCCTTATGCGTACTTTGGTCACTCGTGGTCTTATTTTGATATTCAAAATCTACGATTAGTTATACTATATGTCTTAAAATTTTGAAATTTTATGAAAACTTTGAAAATTTTGAAATCTTATGAATTTTTTGAAAATTTTTGAAATTTTGAAATGTTTTTAAAAATTTAGATTTTTTTTTTGAAAATTTGTAATTTTTGAAATTTTTTGAAAATTTTGAACTTTAAAACAATATTTTTATTTTTATTTTAGAATTTTGAAAATCGGTAAACCTCAGGTGTTAATTTTTCCGGATCTGCAAACTTCGGGCTCAGCGGGTGTTAATTTTAGGCATTAACACCCATTGCTAATATTATCACATGTTGCTAGGGATAGCGGGGCTTATGAAATGTTATTGAAAATTAACAAATGCCGCTTGTCCAATGAAATGAATAGATAATGTAAGAAATTTGCATAAAGTATAATAATAAATTTTATCCCTTGCCCCTGGGATGGGATAAAATACTAATATCCACCAACCCATGTTAAAACTCAAAACATATTCTGGCTGCCATGATTTATTTCTGATGTGAAACATACAACAACATTCTAAGGTTAAAAATCAGTAAAACATACAAGAAAATTCTAAGGTTAAAAATCAGTAAAACATACACGAACAAGAACATTCTAAAGTTACAAATCGGTAAAACATACAAGAACATTCTAAAATAAGGTTAAAAATCAGTAAAACATACAAGAACATGCTACGGTTGAAAATCAATAAAACATACAAGAACATTCTCTAAGGTTGAAAATCAGTAAAACATGCAAGAACATTCTCTAAGGTTGAAAATCAGTAAAACATACAAGAACATTCTACGGTTGAAAATCAGTAAAACATACAAGAACATTCTAAAGTTAAAAATCAGTAAAACATGCAAGAACATTCTCTAAGGTTGAAAATCAGTAAAACATACAAGAACATTCTACGGTTAAAATCAGTTAAACATACAAGAACATTCTACGGTTTACGGTTGAAAATCGTAAAACAAACAAGAACATTTAAAAATCAGTGAAACATAAAAGAACATTCTACCATTCAAATTCAGTAAAACATTCAAGAACATTCTAAGGTTGAACATCAGTAAATCATACAAGAACATTTTAACATTCAAACTCAGCAAATCATTCTAACATCAAAAATCAGTAAAGCATACAAGAATATTCTATCATTAAAAACCAGTAACACATGCAAAATGTAGTTCACCAAGAAAGTCAGATATAACAAGAGAAGTGAGAAGTAAGGTGGAAAAATAATCATTAAAACATGGGCCAGGGTTATGGTGTTTAACACCACTTTCAACAATATTTCAGTTATATCGTGGCAGTCAGTTTTATTGGTGGAGAAAACCAGAGTACCCGGAGAAAACAACCAACCTGACAAACTATGTGACATAATGGTATATTGAGTACACCTCGCCATGAACGGGGTTCAAACTCTCATTAAAATATGTTCATCCCATATAAATATTTAATCAATTAAATCAACTAAACCAATTAATTATATCATTACAGGAAGTCCAGATCGACTAAAATTTTGTTTTTTTATGCCTGCCGGTAATTATACATGTTCCATTACAGGAAGTCCAGATCGACCGAAAAACATGCACAATCCCGGTGTAACTGTTCATCACAGAAGTAACATGGATTCAGGAGGATCATCCTCTCATCATCATGATCACTCATCACAAAATTATCTTGCCAAGCCTGTAGCAATGAGAAGATTGTCAGAGAAAAGTATCGCCCACGCTCGAGTTTCAATGTCAAGTCATGACGCAATGCTAGAAACTATGTATAATCCAGGTTAGTACAATGGTGAAGGACTGAATATTGAATACTGTGAGATCATGAATATTCATTGAATAATTTTTTTTATTGGAGAAAAGTATTGGCCACGCTCGAGTTTCGTTGTCAAGTCATGACGCAATGTTAGAAACTATGTATAATCCAGGTTAGTACAATAACGGAGGCCAAAAAATATTGAATATTTAGATATCCTTGCAAATTGCCTACAGTACAGTCAGAGACATACCATGATAAATCACTGTGATAGATGTTTCACTCTTCTTAGTGATACTGATACAGTACAGTCAGAGACATAGCATGATAAATCTCTGTGATAGACGTATCACTCATCTTAGTAATACTGATACAGTACAGTCAGAGACATAGCATGATAAATCACTATGATAGATGTTTCACTCTTCTTAGTAATACTGATACAGTACAGTCGGAGACATAGCATGATAAATCACTGTGATAGATGTATTACTCTTCTTAGTAATACTGATACAGTACAGTCAGAGACATAGCATGATAAATCACTGTGATAGATGTATCACTCTTCTTAGTAATACTGATACAGTACAGTCAGAGACATAGCATGATAAATCACTGTGATAGATGTATCACTCTTCTTAGTAATACTGATACAGTACAGTCAGAGACATAGCATGATAAATCACTGTGATAGACGTATCACTCATCCTAGTAATACTGATACAGTACAGTCAGAGACATACCATGATAAATCACTGTGATAGACGTATCACTCATCCTAGTGATACTGATATATTTTTTGCTCTGTTTAATCTATTTACTTACTTTCTTGTGCATTGTTGGTGATAGAAAGTAACACTAAGCACAAAATTATTTTTTGAAGATCTACATGTATGTAGCAGAACAAAAAATATATATCTGTACCACTAAGATGAGTGATATGTCTATCACAGTGATTTATCATGGTATGTCTCTGACCGTACTGTAGATGAGTCCTGGATTTATTATTTTCAGTTGGGACTCGCCAAATTTGTTCAAATTTTTGATTTTCACAATGTTGAGACTCGTCAAAATTTTCAGGTATATCTTTTAGACTCATTAAAGTAAGTTGCTAAAGTATCACTGATATTCATTAATATTCGTTAAATAATCATGTTTGTACCCTACATTTTAATTTTTTACTCCTTTACCAATGGCCCTAATAACACTTAGGTTTGTCTGCGTAGTTCCTGGAGGGTGCTCCCTTTTAAATCAATCAAGTTAATTTAACACTAGATTGTTATATTAATAACTAATGACAGCTACAAATGTAGAAAATCATTTTGACAAGTGTTGTGGACCACAACTTGTGGTGAAGCCAGGAGCAGTTCCTCATAAAAACTATATTTTTAATGTTAAAAAGGGGAAATTGTTACTAGAAGTATTATATATATATATCATAATATATTTGCGTGAGATACATTTGTAAGTCCCACCTCAATGAATAAAGCACATTAAGGGGGTACCATACACTACAGGGAGATTACTCTTTAAAATCAGTTGAACGTTTTGATCATATGATGTTTGTATGTAGATTTCAAGCATATCAGTGATCAAAACCACAGAGAGAAAAGCTGCTATGGTGCTAGTGAATTTACAGCTCTGAGTCTGTTGGTTGGAATTTGTTAAAATTTTGATACTTATTACAGTGGATATATTCAAACACACTGCCAAAAAAAAATAAGAAAATTAAATGAGCAGATCAAATTTTTCCTGAAATGTATGGTACCACCTTAAATAAAAGGGTGCTGGTAATTAGGAGTGTACCTTTGTATTTTATGGAAACAAATTTGATAAAGATGCATCAGTTGTAACTCCTCAGTGTACAAGTACAATGTAGGGGTGCATAATGTTAAATACATATTAAATGCAAAATCTATCGGTACTGGTAGGAATCATTGTAAATTTAACTTAGTACAGCGGTTGTGAAATACATATCCTGTGTCTGCAGTAAAAAATAATCTATGCAAACATTTCTATAGACAGTAGTACAAAAAGGTTACAGAAAACAAACTGTAGTCTTCACTTCCAAAATGAGGAGTAAATAACCTCTGCACTTAAAAATTATCTGCACTCCAGATAATTTTTAAGGGCAAGGGTAATTTACTGCTTAATTTTGTTATATATTATATATGTGTGTGTGTGGGGGTACTTGTATATATAAAGCATATGTAAACAAGTAGTGTTGGGAATAGATCTATTCTTTTACTCATTCCTTATCTGATTCTAAAATTATGCATTTTTTTTTAATTGGTCATAGTAAGGGAAATAACTGCTATAAAAATAAAAAGTTATCTCCCTTATGACAGAAAATGGTACCTGTTCTAGAAAGAGCAGTAGAAAGGACATTTGAGCTTAATTTTTTCTTAAGATTTGTGGATATTTGAAAAATTCAAAGAATAATTTTATTGGCAGTAGAACATTCACAAGTTGGATGGCATTAGAATATTAATAGGAAATAATTCGTGTTAAAACGTGTAAAGTGGTATAATTTTTAGAATCAAGTCAAAAATGTGCAAATGGTCTATTGGAAGGAATTTCATAATCTGTGAATATAATAACAGTATTTAATTTCACTATTCAGTCTTCGAAAAGAAAATTTGAATTTACTGGTCTGAATCAAGATCTTGAATTTATTATATATATTTATATATCTAAATAAAAACTGAACTATTGAATGATACCACTACCCTGGTCTCTCCTCCAGTTAAGCAATCACAGTCCTTCCTTTCATCAAACACATGATGTTTTACTATTTTGGCCGCTTGTTTTGCTGGATCAGACACAGGGAGAATCAACAAACAATTCTTAAGCACCGTCCCCTGGTGTCTCCTCCAGCTAAGTGATCGCATACAAGTAGTCCATTCTTCAACCATATGATGTACTCTGTTACTATACATTATCCTTGCCTCTACTCTGGTCGCGCTGCCAAACACAGCCCACTTGCTATAACATGTTATCATTTAAATAGTTCGAATTGTCTTGTGTATGAACATATGTCTCCATTCTGTATTGTTGTAACTGCATTTAAATTATAAATGTATATTTGTCATTGCCCCTTGAGGGACCTTAATTGGAATAAAATATTGGTATTTGGTACAAACAAAGTTTTACTGGTCTTGGGCCAGAGAACCAGTGCTCATCATGAGGACTGACTGCTATATTACAAAGAAATGTATGGATGATGTTGTGTTGGACCAGAAAGATAATTTCAAAATTTAATTCATGACCATCATGACTACATACATTTGTATGTCTCTGGTTGGACCTTTGAGTAAATCAGTATAAACATTTTTCTTCTGTAGAAGATATATCTAGCTTTACAAAGTTGAGTTTATTTAAGTTGTATTTCTTTCTTTGGTTTATTTAAGTTGTGTTTATATATCTCTGGTGGAACCATTGAACATACCAGTATAAGAATAATTTTTTTCTGCTGAAGATAACTTTGATTTACAAATTTTTTACATTTATTGTTTAAATTAAGAGGTTTTGCTACACATTAAAGCATATAGGGTCTAACAAAGGTAGAGGTTTTACATCTTTCCCTCTGATGTCTCAGATTTTACAATCTTCTGCCTTTCATGGTGTTTGATTCTACCTTCCTACCCCTTTCTACTGTGTCAATGTTTGTTTTCTTTTTGTATACCGGTACTTTTAAATAAAAAAATTACCTCCCTTTGACCAAATTCTAAGAAAGGTAGTTCCAGAAAATGTGAAATGTGGGTCAAATAAATTTTTATAGGTATTTATCTCTATTGTAGCAGCATTTAAGGATACAGTCTATATATTTTATTATGAAATACATTTACAATACTGCCTGGCAAGGATATACCGGTATATAAAAAAATCGCTAAATTACTTCAGCAATGGAAAACAATTTTGTGGGAAGACGCTTGTGTAGCTTGTCTTACCCAGTAGCCAGGGTAAGATAGAAAAATCTTTTTCACCTGAATAAGCGGACTACTTTGTCCAAAGGGTGAGAAATAAGTTACTGGTACATGTATACCAGTGTGTACGGATGTATTTCTGACATTAATTACATGCATAGCTGCATTTTCAGAAAATAAAAAGTATGTCCTATGAACTTCATAAGTGATCATTGGATGAGCCTTTATAAAAAATGTGGAAAATTTGGTCCTTTAAAAAGTGAGAAAAAAAATTGGTCCTTTAAAAAGTGTGTAAAAAAATTGGTCCTTTAAAAAGTGTGAAAAAAAATTGGTCCTTTAAAAAGTGTGAAAAAAATTTGGTCCTTTAAAAAGTGTGAAAAAAATTTGGTCCTTTATAAAGTGTGACAAAAAATTTGATCCTTTAAATAGTGTGACAAAAAATGTGGTCCTTTAAACAGTGTGAGAAAAATTTTGTCCTTTATAAAGTGTGACAAAAAATGTGGTCCTTTATAAAGTGTGACAAAAAATTGGTCCTTTAAAAAGTGTGACAAAAAATTTGGTCCTTTAAAAAGTGTGACAAAATTATTTTGATTAGTAAACTAAGATGGCCTCTATAAACAAGCAACTGTAGGATGATGTGGAGGAAATGTTAAAAACTTGTAGCCCTCTTATATAAACAGAACTTTAAATAAAGTCCCAATGTAGAATTTTTTTTGTTAATTTTATCTCAATAACCTGCATAAATCAAAGACCTGTCTATCCTGAGGAGGTTCGCATTAAACAAGTTTCACTGTATCATGTTATTGATACATGTTCATGTCTTGGTCATGTTCTCTCTTGTTTTTAGTAAGTGTATGTTGTGTTTTGTCCTTTCACTTAGGCCTTGATACACATCTATTGATGATTATGTCTTGGTATCTTCTTACTTATTCCTAAGATTACAGAATATAGACACTGAGGGGTGATTGTTCATTTTTTTTTATATTGGTGGAATTTATGACCATCACTGTTTAAAACTTTCTTTTCATAACTATCGGTTCTTAAATCTCTATCAAAACAAGCTTCCATTCAGCGTGATCAGGGCTTTGCTCAATTAGATGAATGACAAAAAGGCTCTTAAAAACATTTTTTTACATGCAATACAAATATGTACATTTGTGGACAGTACATGTACCTCAAAAATATGTATGATAATTTAACTGGATCACTAGCACTCATTCAAGAGAAAAACAGGATTTGTTGTGTTGTGTTTTTGTTTTGTTTTTCTTCGTCTTGTGTTCCCTATGTTGCCAGTTGCCCTGGATTGTCCAGTTTTGATTACGCCTTCGATATTCTCTAAGGTTTATTTACATGTACCAGTTAAAAATGAACACTAATTTGTGTCAATAATTGTCAATTTATTTTGAAGATTAAACAAAATGAATAAGACCATTAAATAATAGCTATTGTTTTCTGAGGATGTGTTTAAATTGATGTGACTGACCAGAAAGCAGGTTTATCGGCCTGGTCACCACTTACCGATTATTGATCTTAAGAAAGTTGAAAGCATAATTCTGCATTGCATTGTTCATGCTTTTTTAGCTCAAACTAAATTTGTGAAATATATTGAGTACATTTATAAGATTGGTTTGCTAGTCATTTTTGTATGGAAAAAAATAGCCATTACAACATTTATCATTGGTAAATTCATAATAAATGTACATGTATGTGGCTTTTGACCAGTGGTGATTTCATTTAAGATAAATTAAGTAAAAATAATACATTATAAAGATATATTTTCTAATAGTTTCTGAGAATTTGAAGATAAAATATCAGAAATTCTAAAGACAACAACTCTTACCTGTACTGTGCTAGCCCCGGCACAACAAAACTTGAGAATTTACTTAAGTCTGAGAATATTCTCAAATAAGGAAATCCTCAAATTTGTTTGGCTGAGAACACAGATTTGAGCAAAAAAAGTTTGCTGAGCAAAGAAAAAGTTTTGTGGCATTGGGGCCTGGTCACCTTATTATGTCTCCTTCCTTCTAAGGGAGATACAATGTATATTGTTTTCATTCCATCCATCTATTAGTCCAGCCAGCCGAACGGCCAACACAAGTTTGTACACATGTACAACTTCTACATTTTATATGTAAAGTTTTCAAAGCTTTGCCTGCTTGTTTATTATCATATGAAACATTGCTGGTATGACAGTTTGGTCTGCCTATTTTTGGAGTTATCTCCCTTCTTGTATGTGGAATGTCTCCTACATATTAAATGGGAATTGCTTAAAACTTTGCAAATGCTTGCTCTGTTTATCACCACATGAAGATTTACATATTGTTAAAGCAGTTTGATCAAATTATATTTGAAGAATTATTACTATTTTTAACATGGAATATTTCATCAAACAGGATGTTCTTGAACACCTCCTACAATTTAAATGCGAATTCCTTATACGTTGGATGCTTCCTTTTAATCATATCATTATATGCATATAGCCTTAAAGTTATGGAAGTTTGATCGGTCAGTTTTTGGTGGAGTTATTGCCCCTTTTGACTGTTTCATCAAAAAGAATTCGGGGATGATGGAGAGAGATCCAGACTCTATTTCTGTGCCAAAAATAGCCTATTTTCCCCCGTAAATATACATATGATGGACATAATAAAATAAAATGCAGTTTATCTTCAATTTTATGTATGCAAAATATCATGTAACATGGTTGTGTTGTATTTTAAATAATGCCAAAAAAAGTAAATTTTACACACAGAAATTGTAAATAAAAATCTTTTACATTCGTACATACATGTAAAAGTTATACATGTACATATCAGGGGACACCAAATTGCTGAGAAGACAATATATATATGTACCTGTACAGGTTATTGAAGGTTATTCACCTGTTGACAGGTAGCACAATTAATTTCCAGGTATAATGTATATCTGTTATAATTAATGGGTTAGTGTATTGACATGTGATATAATTAATATACGTGTATTATGTGTATTGAAGTGACATGTACTATCAGTTTATGTCATCTACTAAACAATTCTAGTAGTACTTTGTGCTAATACTATGTGGGGTACCATGAAGGGGATTTAGTTAAAAGATGAAATGAATGTGATTCCATGTGATGAAATAAAAGGGATTATTTCATACATAAAAAGTTTATGTCATCTACTAAACAATTCTACTAGTACTTTGTGGTAATACTACATTTGTATATTGGGTACCATGAAGGAGTTTTAACAGTTTTTACCTTGTTTTTTTTTCACCTACATTTGTACTTGCCCAAAAGCCAAATTTAGAAAATTTTTCTATTTATTCAAACAAATTCTTTCATAATTTTCACTTGTCCGAATCCAGTTTTACTTGTCCTGGGCTTCGGGCAAGTGGGTTAGCTAGAAGACGGGGTTTATATTTCAGGAGCATTTTTATCATTTATTTCAGCTATTTTCCTGTGAAAATTGTTTTCTAAAAGTAGCTGGACACAATCAGAACATGTCAAAAATAACCATTTTGAAAGGACGTGTAGATGGTTTTAATTTTTTTTTTTTCTAACCAGGATCATCCCTGATATTTAGTTAAAAATGAAATGAATGTGATTCATTGTGATGAAATAAATACAGATTAATTCATGGGCATTTCCATATTGGCCTGGTTATCATCCCGAGACACCGATATTTGCCCGAGACGAAGTCGAGAGCCAATATGGGTCGATGGATGATAACCAGGCCAATATGGAAATGCCCATGTATTAAACTATTTATTACATACTTCCGACATCTAGAAAAGAGACACCCATATAGGCCTGGGCCGATATGGAAATGATCTTGTAGTAATCCAATAACCGGTTATTTTCCCGGGTATGAAAATATGGACACTTTACTTCTGGTCATATTGGTCTTACAAAAATGCCTTTATTTTAACTAAGTATGTAATAAAAGGAATTATTTCATACATAAAATGTTTCCTAGAATATATAAGTTTTATGCCATTTCTTTATTTCTGTCTATATAGTTGTGTATGACATTGATGTTACTTTTCCAGGAGGCAATGACAACATTTTTCAACTACCATTTGTCTTAGGCAACATTCGTCATATTTTGTAGGTTACCAGTACTTGTGGTTAAGGTTCACATCTGGTATCCATCTACATGTATTTTTACGATTTTTTCGTGCTCGATTGCCTTTATTACTTTGGCCCATATATTTCTCAGCTACAGTAAAACCTGCTTTAGTGACCACCTCTATTTGGCAATAACTTGTATTATATGACCTTATTTTAATTTCCCTTCACAGTGCATTTCATATTAATTATACCCCCGCTCCACCGGAGGGGGTATACTGTTTTACCTCTGTCCGTTTTTCCGTCTGTCCCAAGATATTTTTCGTCGCATTTTTCTCCGCAACTATTGATGGCAGAAATCTGATATTTGGTCACAAGCTTCATATCGTGGAAAGCGTTTTTGGACCCGTCACAATCCTACTTCCTGTTTGCTGACTTGGTTGGGTTTTATACACATTGAACATATAGGGTATCATGCTCACAGTTCATCTTTTTAAACCTGTATATAGCGACCACCTGTCTTATTTGACCCTTTTTCGATGTTCTACCTACTGATATTTGCCGATGGGTTCACTTTATTTGGTGGTTATTTGTATTTAATTCTCTTATTCAGACATCCTGGTATTTAATAATTGAAGCAGGTGAAGCCAGCAGGTATCCTCTGAATTTTACCTCTACAGTCAAACCTGTATTAAGAGGTCTCCCTTGATACAAAGGAAAAAATGCCTTATAAGACAGGTAACCTCTTAAAAGAGGTTCAATTCATATGAATTTTATATGACAGGACAAGAAAAAAGCTTAACATATAGGTGACTGTTTAATAGAGGTGACTGCATGGGCAGGTTTGACTTATTTCATTGGAAGATCTGTAATATATATTAGCAATTTAAAATAAATCTGTCACATATAAGGCCCAAAAAAAAATTATGTGTGCTTAGGGTTTCATCCCTCAAAAAAATAGGGTAGGTAGGTAGGGATTTTTTTTTTCAAAATATTTTTACATTAAGTTAATGGGGAAGAAATCCAAAGTTTAATGGTGCTTAAACCAAAATGACCATAAAATGTTAGGGTAGGCATTTTTGAGAGCAAAAAAATAGGTTAGGTAGGGAAACCCTAAACACACATATTTTATTTTGGCCCAAGATGAATTTTAAAAATCAAATTAGAGATATAATTTCATGTTAACTTGAAGGACCAGAGGTCAATTTAATGATTATATTTTTCTTCAGTTGATAAATATCACATAGTGAATTAGCATTGGAGATAAATATCACATAGTGTTTTAGCATTGGAGATAAATATCACAAAGTGAATTAGCATTGGAGATAAATATCACATAGTGAATTAGCACTGGAGTCTATGTAAAATCCTAATCATTATAAATTTGCTTCACCTTCAAACATTTTTTTCCTATCAGAATACTAATCATTGATTGGTCAATTACATAATGTGATGTCACTCCCTGAAAAGAGGGGAAACAATCCATTATCTTGTTAGTTAATGCATTGTTGTGTGTTCAGTCAAAGCCACCTACTATTATAGTTTGAATTTGCTAACAATTTTTATAAACAGATCATATTTTTACTACAAGAAAACAACTTGTCTGAGTAAAATAGCAAGTCTGTGACCATATAGAATCTATTTTATAAAAACACATTTCTGAATGTACATTTGTATTCTTCTCCCAATTATTATTATTTTCTAGAAAATTTGATCAGTATTATATTTTCTGATTGAAAATTTAAAAATAAAACAAAAATGGCCAACTTAACTAAAAAGGGTATTTGTCACATGTGCATGCATAGCTACATTTTTGTACCAGTAAATTGAAAATACAGTGAAACCTGTCTAAACCGAACCCTGAGTAAACCGAAAACCTGACTAAATCAGACAGATTTTACTGTCCCATCTACTAAATGTGTGTGTAATTTGAACCTGTGTAAACCAAGCACCTGTCTAAACCGAACAAATTCTTCAGTCCCAAAGAGGTTCGGTTTAGACAGGTTTTACTGTACTATGCTATAATTTATTATATAATTTTGGGTTGCTGTGCATAATTACTGGTAAATTTAGTTCAATTTAAAATGAGTCCTAGGAATTGAGTGAGTGAGTGATTGTTGTTTAACACCAACTCAGCAATTTTTCAGCTATATCATGATGAGAACAACTTAATTTGCAATGAGATGATGATGAGGTCCGCTTTGTACTAGACCAACACGCTGAGTTGGATTTTTTATAGTGCTAGCTCATTGAAACAACAGTCCGCAGGCAGACATGTTGCTCCACTCGGACACATTATCCTGATTGCGAGCCAACCAGTCTTTGCTCTTTTTCCTTAATACTGTGTGCTTAGTGGAGAAGCAATAAATACCAATTTTATAGTCTGGTTTTACCTAGCCAGGGCTCCAACCCATGATCTACCTCACTCGAGGCGAGCACGCTAACCATTATGCCACCGATGCGGTTACCTAAGAATTGATGGTTTGGTTTATGGTGTTTAATGCCACTTTCAACAATATTTTAGATATATCATGGGGGACATTTTCATATACATTTTTTACATGTAAATGAAATGTGTAAAGAAAAAAAAATAGATTTGATTGAGCATTTTTTTTTCGCAGAGTAGTCAGTGGACTCGAATTTAGTACTGGTAGCCCTGAGTCCATAATTGATATCTTCATTTCATTTAAAATTACCAATGATTTTAAAAAGCAAGCATTTAGATGTAAATATACCTGAGTGAAAAAAAGTGAGAAACTCAAATAAAATTTTATCTATTTGCTTAATAATAACATTTTCTTCTTTTTTTTTTACAAGTTTCAAATATATGTACATGTATTTGCAAATTGTAAGAAAATTATACTCCAATTCTTCTTCCTTTCTGCTGCTGGAACGGGTACGACCATCCTGCTTGTCATAAGTAAAATAACTCCTATAAAACAAAACATACAATTCTAGAATCAAATTCTTGAATGTGCAAAAAATCTATTAATCGATCTACCACAACAATATATATTTATTGACTGGAAATGCATCCCCGTTTTGAACCTCTCTGCTACATGCATGAATGATGTACTGATATAACATCTAGTGGTCATTTCCCTCAATAATGGATAAAAGTTGGTCAGTAATGGCCTGGAGGTGTTCATTCAGTTTACCATCGCTGGTTGACTTATTGTTTTGTTAGTCGTTTGTTGTAAATAGTGTTGGTTTGATGTTCTCTTCGTGTTTGCTGCATGTACATGTATGCATATATCTGTTGAAAAAGTCAGTTGGAGGAGGAATATAATATAGTGCAAATGTTATGTGGACTGAAATTTGATTTTTGCTGTGTGTACATGTATGTATATATCTGTTGAAAAAATCAGTTGGAGGAGGAATATTTATCTATAGTGCAAATGTTATGTGGACTGAAATTTTTTATATGAAAACTATGAAATGTAGAGGAAAAATTAAGTGACAAAAGAATTGAGAAAAATTTGTATGAGTGAAAAAAAAGGTGAAAGATTTACCTCACCTCAGGAGAAGAATTTTTTAAAGTTATGCTGGACTGAATGGTAGAGGAATTAATTATGGAGGCTTAAACAACATCTTACTGATTTAATTAGGCATTCATTATTTTACAAAAGACAAACAAAATTTCGTGTACACTTTATCTGCAAAAATTGTAGATTATGACAAATTTTTTGGAGTATTCTAAATTTGTAGTAAAATAAATTAAATTTTTAAGAAAGAAAAGAAAAAGACGAGAATAAAAAAATTTTCTCAGTTACAAACGAACAACAAGTAATTATAATTTAAATAGTGTTTTATACTGATGGTAATCCTAACAAAGCTTTAGTTGACCTTTATGATTAGTTATATAATAAAACATTTGTCTGACCATGTGTATTGTGAATTATGTCTGAATGTTGGATAATATTAAGCAATAAATACAATTCATTGATTGGTCAATATCAAAATCTATTACAGAAATAAAGGGTTTTATTCAATTACTGTTTTAAAAACGTGAAAACAGTGGAGCAAGGAAGTTGGACACATTTATTGATACTGGATTAAACAAAATTGACGAAAAGACCGATTTTATTTCATGGTAGTCTGAAAAAGAAAAAAAGTTTATGTTAATTCATCAGCTGTGTTAGAGATTAGTTGAAACTTGGTTAAATTTGATTAAATTTAATTGAAAAAACAGCATAAAAAACCAATGCAAAAGACAACATATTTTATTACTTGATCCTAAAAATTTGGAGGAAAAAGAACTTGGAAACATACATTTTTTTATTAGAAAATATTTCAAATAGGTTTTAGTAAAACTTTGAAACTGTGGATATAATTCATTGATTAAAAATTAAAAAATACACATAAAAATAGGACTACATTGACATTAGTAGATTATCAGTAAAAAAGAAACAATTGACAACATTTTATGCATCACTAGTTAATAAGAGGATTAAAAAAACTGAGACCAGGAACCAGTTAAAGGATCTACCGCGGAGGAAATTGTCATTACGGATTAAATTAAAATCATCTAGCATTCATACAGTATACTTAATATTAATATACCTTAATATCCGTTACAGTAGATGAATTAAAATTTATTGACTAACCAATTAAAATTAGGTACATTTTGCTAACTGATTAAAATTCAGTGCCATACTAGAACATTTTCGAATTTCGACTTCTTGCAAATACTGGTATCTCTGAAAATTTTTCGTAGAAAGAAAACAAAATGACTTTGGACTGACTGAACATATTATCTTGTTGTGTATTGAAGTGGATATTTTGAGAAAAGGAAGTATTTGTCAGGAACAAGTTTGCCAGTGGTCATTTTGAAGGGCTATACACAGAGTTCATAAGGTGACCATTGAGTAACTCTACATAAATTCGACACCTTGTTCAAGGGCTTGATATTTCTTTCTGTATATGGATTTATTATAAGTCTATCAGGATGAATGGACTGAATGACGGATATTTACATGGCTTGTCATCGAGCATGGAACCAGCCAGTGCATCGTTCTGTCCGAGCTCCATGCCAATGGGATCGTCTTTCACGCCATACCAAGGGTCAACCTCATTGTCGGCGTCTTTTTCATACCCGTCGTCAATGAGTAGTTATCCAACATCACCTAGTTACATCAATCCTTATCTACAGATGCATGGGCTAGGTAACGTCTTTTAAAATACATATTATTTTGTCTTAGATTAAAAAGTTAGATTCTTATTGACAATTTAAAAATATCATCTTGCTCAAATAATTTTTTTTTTTAAATAATTGATGCTACTTGTACTTATAATATTATACTTTATGATATAAGTATTGATCATTTATTTTTGCAAATTAATTGGGTCACATTTATATGTACTGTGAAAGTAGATTTATTCGTTGGCACGATTTTTCGTGGTTTCTTCAAAATGGATAGATCCAGGAGTTCTTGAATTCGTGGTTTCAAACATTACAGGCAACAATCATTGGGAAAATTGTATTTTGTTGGATTTTTATTTTCATGGTTCACTAATTACATTAGCAAAAATGACAACCCCAAGATTAATAATGATTTCACAGTACATTTTATATCCAATTGTATTTTAGCATTGCCCTCTATAATTTTCAGAGGGCACTTGGGATTACTTAACAGCCTAACATATATACATATACCTGTATATATCTTGTATACTGCTTCTAATGGTATAACTTTTTATAAGTCGTTAATTTGTTGTTAATCTGCTTGAAGACTGCTAAATTATTTTAAAGTAGCTAATTACATGTAAATTCTAAATGATTTTGGCTATTTTTTATTTTAATTATTTTTTAAACGTTAAAAGTTGGTGTCCTGATAGTTTGTTAGCTGTGTTTAAAAATATAACGTTCAGGATTATGTTAAAAAAAAAAAATAGAAAAATGAAAAAATCGATACGTTGCCTTGACTTTTATAAGGATTAAGGGAAATCAAAACAAAAAATTGTGCTGGAATTAGAATTAGCTACATGTATCAAGGTCATGTACATGTACACACATTGTTTCTACTGTCCAATCAAATTAGAGATATTGGAATTGTCTTTAATCCTTCTCATCCTTTTTTTTGAATGTTTATATTATTTTGTCAGTTGACAAAAAAGATTATTTTTGTTTTCTACAAGTATTTACAGATTAATATGTTGTATCTTTTATTTGCACATATGACCCAATTGTTTAATAGACAAGTGTGTTTTGTTTCTGATGGTCTTCTAGGTGTCTAAGTTAACATAAAATTTGTTCACTCCACGATATAGCTGAAATATTGCTAAAGTTGGCATTAAACACCAATCAATCAATTAATCTTATAACAAAACTTTCCAACGATAACCCTGAAAGGTAAAACAAGTGGTATATATTTTGTTTCAATAACATTTATAAGATGTACTCTTCTGAAAAATACAATAATGGTTTTTGTTTTTTTTTTCTCTCCAAAATTTGGCTTGACTCAAAAATTAGAAGGTGGGGGGGGGGTCTGAGAGATTTTTTAATGAGGAAAAACATTTGTAAATAACATTTGGGAAGTATATTCTTATTATCTTAGTAGGCATAGTTTTCTTCTACTTTTTATATTTATATAGCTGAAATATTGCAGAAAGTGACATTAAACACCAAAATTCAAATTCTACTTTTTAAACAATAAGCAACAGTATATTTGTTTTGATTTAACTCTTCAAAATAAAATAAAATAATAATAAAAAAAGATTTCATATAAGGGAGACAACTGTGTTGAGACCTTTTACTAAAGACAACATTGCCAATGACAATCACTGTATTTACTTGAAGAGTGCAAACAGCAGTGAAGAAATATTATTATTTTGAAGATTATTGAATTGGCATTTTTTATTCTGTTTGTACATATTCATCAGTATCTTCATGAAAACGTACTGCATCACGATTGTTGGTATAATGGTTAGCATGTTCTCAAGTGCAGTAGTTGCTTTTCCGCTAAGCACACATCATTAAAGAGAAAGAGCAAAGATTGGTTGACTCAGAATCAGGGTAATTTGTCTGACTGGAGCGACTTGTCTACCCTCTGACTGTTGTTTCAGAGGGCTACATAAAGTCATAATCGAACTGTGTTTGTCTAGTACAAAGTGGATATCATTATCATCTCATCGAATGTAGCTTGTTCTTGACATTCATTGGACACTCAATTCATTTATATACATGTAATTACAACTATTATATACAATTTATCCACTGAAAAGAACACAACGGTATAGCTGAAATACTGCTAAATTTGGCATTCAACCAATCTACTAAAAAGAAGTCCTAAGCTGTTGAAATGTGTTTTTAATGATGAAAAGTGGTACATGTAGACTATATATTTTTTTACAGGAAAGGGAAATAAGGATATAACAGGATTTTAGGTTATAGTGTATGAAACATTAATCTTAAGTAAAAGTATCAGTAGTAATCAGATATTCATTTTGTCATGTAAGGTGTGTTAACATGATCAAATTTGTCCTTCAAGTTCACTTCAATTTTTATTAGGGGCCCAGGTGGCTCAATGAATTAGGTCGTTGGATCTAACAGCTCATACAAGCCTATCACCAATACGGCATGGGTTCGCACCCAGCTTTGTAAATTACATAAAAGGGTGCACTCGACTCGCAGCCACAAGTGATAAAGTTTACCAGTTGCTTGCCCAAGGTCGATGGTTGTCTCCGGGTACTCCGGCTTCCTCCACCACTAAAACTGGTCGTCATGATATAGCTGAAAATGGCATTAAACACCAAAAATTCAAATTCAATTTTTATCTATCCACCCATCTGAAACACAACTTTGACAGTCTAAACACCTATCTAACTCTCTACCAATATTTGATGGAACCATCAGACATGTTGGATGACCTGTATACACTTTCAAATTCGTGTTTGAAACGGGTCAGCAGGTCAAGTTAGCAAATTTCAAGGAAAAATTTTACCATTGCAAACCCACCTTTATTATATATTTTCTAATTTGATAATTGTCATTGGATAGAACTCTATGTTATAAAGTTTGTCACTGACTTGTGACAGATAAAGTGTTTTTCTTCAGTTACTCTGTTTTCCTTCACCAATAAAACTGATCGCATGGATCTTATTTAGACTGCACAACACGTTTCCTGAATAAACTTCATCATGTAGACTCAAAGTCAAAAGATTTAGAAGTAAAGTAATTTAAAAATATTTGGAAGCAAGGAAATGACCAAAAAGGCTGAAATATTTGTACAGGTTCAAATGAATCATAATTACTTGGTGACTGTCATGAGTCATTTTTGATTTCGAACAACAAGCTTAAGCCATTTCAAAAGAAAATTGTGACACATACTTGACCAGTGGTCATCCCATGCACCAATCCTAAAATTATTTTTTTTAGGGAGTGGATGATCGCAAGGGGGAGTTTATATTTATTATTTACGTCTGTATTTAAAAATATTTTTCAAAGTAATTTCAACAACCATTCATTCATTACACATGTATTTAAATATATTGTATATTTAAAATTAAATTTAAAATCAAATCAAATTCAATATATGGTATTTAAATAGTTTAAAAGTCTTTTACATATTTGACAAATTTATAAAACGATAAAAATATATAATTACTTCCCTTGGTGTGGCCTTGAAATAAAATAAACTTTTCACCTTTAGAATTATCCAATGTCATTAATTTTATGTTGTAATACAGATTTAACTAATTTAGTGAAAAGTTTATGGGTATTTTTACCCCAGGTACCATAAGCAGGCTGATATAATGTTATATCGCCCTCAATACAGGTAGACAAGGGTGATATAATTAAACTATTGACCTATAAACAATCTGTCTATATATATTGCTTTTTCAGATGTTATTGTATAATAATGATATAACCATATTATTGTGTAAGGGTAATGTGTATTGCTTAATTGATAGAGGGTCACAATTGGGGAATATTATAAAAGGGGAAAAATGTACTCTGTGCATGAGTCTTTATTACAGGCCTTTCAATAAATGGCAGTACCTGGTACTTTTACCCCTTTAAGATGGTATTCAGTACCTCCTGATTTTAAAGAGTGTTGTATAAGATATTCATAAAAAATGTTTAAATTTTAATAAAAAGTACCACCTGTAATTATATATAAATACTGAAGTACTGGTACACTTGAAAAATATTGAAAGCCCTGCTTAAGTTATGTAAAATTTTGTTTTGATTTTTTTTCAGTCTATCTGTGATAAAACAGGCCATTGGTACACAATGTACATATTGATTATTTTTTTTACAACAGAACTGTTCATTTTGAGTAGTCACTGAAATTACATTTTCTCCTTGAGGCCATATTTGTTTCTACAAAATCATCCATGCATAGCCTCCTGTTCAGCCGGCACAGTGAAGACTTGACTGTAAAAAGTTTGTCACCATTTTAAGCACCAACTATTTTCTAACCAGGGGGCTTGGGATGTTTTGTCTGGCACCCAAAAAAATAGTGGTCATGATCGTATGGTAGTTGGAATTACAATTACCTATGCAATCAGTGCCTAGCACCAACAACGTTGTGAGTTCAAATCGCACTCTGGCAAGGTGTACTCCATACCACATTATGTGATAAAGTTTGTCAGTGACATGCAACAGGTCGGTGGTATTCATCGGGTACTCCGTTTCTTCCACCAATAAAACTGACCACCATGATATAGCTGAAATATTGTTGAAAGTGGCGTTAAACACCATAACCCTTAACCCTATTAAGATTGTCATATTGTTTTTTTTATATATTAACAGCTGCAGCCGCCAGTGCTTCTCCAACCTTGGCCCGTGCTTTAGCAGCTGTCCAACAAACACAGAAAAGACCCAGAAGTGAAAAGAAAGCAATACCCTCAGAACAGAAAGATGGTAAATATTTCGAACGTAGAAAAAGAAACAACATGGCTGCTAAGAAGTCCAGAGATGCTCGGAAATCAAGGGAAGACGAAATAGCAATAAGGGCCAGTTTTCTGGAAAAAGAAAATGCAATACTAAGAGCACAAGTGGCGACATTACGAGAAGAGGCCTCATCACTGAAACATCTTTTATTACAGAAGCGCGGGAGAACATAGCAGGAAGTTTGGCGTAACGTTTCACAAACATTCTAACCATTGAGGATGTGTTCTAAAATGCCGGTGTTTTTTTGTTTTTTTTTATGTTATACAGATTAATGTTGGGTGATAATGAATTACTTTCTAGATTTTGATTTGTTAATGGTATCGTCATGGTAATGATTGTGTGGTAGTTTGATTTATATCTACCTATTCAATCTGTGCATATCACCACTAAAGTCGTACTCGATGCAACTTCATGTGATAAAGTTTGTTAGTGACTTGAATGTGGCAGGTCTGTGGTTTTCTGCGGGTATTCCAATTTTCTCCCAATAAAGAAAAAACTGACCGCCACAATGTAAATGATATATTGTTGAAAGTGTGGTAAAATACCTAAAACGCTTAACCCGAAATTTTGTCAATGATTTTTCCAATCAAGAAAATGCACTTGTTTCTCAAGGAGTCTATTATTAACTGTATGTTATACACAGGAGGGAAATGACATTTCAACTTACGAAATTTTTACGAAAATAGAAAACAGAATTCTAGAGATTAATTTATTATGTTTTTGTCTTATGGAAATAAGGTTACAATAATTCGTTGGATTAAATTATCATCATATAAACGCTGAGCCGAGTTTAAATTACAGGCAAAGACCGACACTAGAAATTGGGAATAGTTGCTTCTATTGTTGTAATAGTGTGGGTTATATTCTTTAATTAAAATTATTGTTGTTTTTATCAATAAAAAACTACGTAGATTTCTAATTTTGTGGAAACAGTGTATTTGGTATAACCTTCATCAGGTATGCTCAAAATCAAAATAATACCCATGTAATCACTGCCTAAGTTGTGAGTTCGAACCCCGTTCATGGCGAGGTGTACTCGATACAACAATATGTGATAAAGATTTCAGGTTCCCCGTTACTTGCATCAGGTCTGTGGTTTTCTCCGAGTACTCCGGTTTCCTCCACGGCTCCACCAATAAAACTTACCAGCATGATATAACTGAAATATTGTTGAAAGTGGCGTTAAACACCATAAAACCAACCAACGTACCTTATTTTCATAGATAGATAGTATTCCGATAGCGATCTCAAACAGAGGTACAACAATGTTTTTACTTACCAATTTTTGTCAAGTATTTTTCTATAAATTTTTAATGTCTTCCAGACATGTTTTGTTATTGATGTTTATGCAAAAAAAAATGTCCCTGTACAAGAAAAAAAAATATTAACATACTTTTTGCTTGATTTTATTAGGACTAAAAAGGGTAAAATTTGTGACATTTATTCATACAAACTTATTAAAATAACGACATTGTTCAAAACTCAGGTATTCCTAGGAGAAAAACTCAGGTACTAGATAAAAAGATTCCATAAGATATTTTGCTTTGTGAGAGAATGCTTTGAAATGATATTTATCAATGAGAAATATTATCCAAAAGATTCCCTTTGGAAAATTTTACTTCATGAAGACAAGGTTTAGGAATTTTTATCTTGTTGAAGGGAGGTAACTGTAGTTTACCATCTCGTTGAAGGGAGGTAACTGCAGTTTACCGTCTTGTTAAAGAGAGGTATCTGTAGTTTACCATCTTGTTGAAGGGAGGTAACTGCCGTTTATCATCTCATGGAAGGGGGGTAACTGTAGTTTACCATCTTGTTGAAGGGAGGTAACTGCAGTTTACCATTGTTATAAGTATATTATATAAAGTTGTTAACTCCTAAGTATGTATTTTGAGAACCATAGAAGTTTGGTTTTTTTTTGTTTTGATCTCGGTGATATCAATAACTAACCATTTTATTAATTTTAATGTTAATAATTAGTGATAAAATTTGTTGATTTTTTTCAAATTTTGTTATATATATATCTTACATTGTATATTGTATGTAATCTGTAAGGGTCATCTCAAAAGTTATTTTAATACAATTTCTGTATTAAACAAAAATGTGTATTAATTATAAAAAAAATATATCCACACAGCTTTTTTTCGTATTTGAGGAATATTTTGTAACGAGTAAAAATCAGAGAAATTTCTAGAAATGAAGCGAATTAAAAACCACAAAGAAAAGTTTTGTTTAGATAACATAAGCAACATTTTGAGATGAACCCTCGTTAGTTAGAAATGTAGTATTATATATTCTTTAGAAGTTTTTGTAACCTATATTTTTGTGGAAGGGATTGTGGTAAAATAAGCCCTCCCTAATGTTACCTTTGAATATTTTAGTATGTGAAAAAATACGTAATTTTTATTGTTAACTAATAAGGAATTGTTTTGTTGTCATTTATCATGATAATATTTTCAGATTTTTAACATTTAAATTTATTATCGGTAGCTTAATATTCTGTAAATTATGATCAGTTATATGTGCAACACTTAATTTAGGCCGATTACGCATCCTTATTTTGGCTTGTGTTGCTTAAGCAAAATTTACATGACGATGAAACATTTAGATGTTAAAGACATGTACATCATATTATCAATTTTACGTTTCTTTTTAAAAAAATCATCTTTGAATTTTAAATTTTATGATAGAATGAAATCATGTAATTATAAAAAATCATTTTGAATTTTTAATTTTACGATTAAATGAACACAAATGAAATCATGTAATAATAACTCACGATTAACATTATCTTCCAATAAATTATGTAATGTGCAATTTTATATAAAATTCCGGTGATTTATGATGTTATACAGGGTATTAACCCAGTGGTATTTGCCCAATTGTATTTGTAAAGAGTTCTGAGTATAGGCCATTAATATTGCATTCATATTTTGTTAAATGTCCTAAAAAAAAATTTGGTCACATTTAAGTTATGCCACCATATATTTGAAATATTGCTAAAGTTAGCATTAAACACCAATCAATCAATCATATTTAAGTTATTCATTCTTTTCCATTATATGAAGATGAAAAAAAGCCTTATATGCAAATAATTGAAATACATTCTTCTCTGATGAAAAACATTAGCAAGTATCAAGTCTCCATTCACCATATTGGACATAAGGGAGATAACTTTTCATAAAACAAGAAATTCTTTTTTATCTCCCTTGCCTAATTTATTGATGGGAGATAACAAGTACTTCTAATAAATCTGATTTTGAAAATGTAACAGTTATCAGGGTATTTTGAGTCTTGCCTATTAATATGTCTGACTTCTAGCTAGACTGTATTTAACAAAGCATTTTTTTCTGTAACTAAATTTTTCACCTACTGCTTTCTAACTCAGAACTCTTAATTTTCAAATATGACTATCAATTAATCGTAATAAATCCATTATATTTTTGATTTTTGATCTAGACACTTTTTCATTGTTATAACACTAATATTTAGTTGATTTAGATGATTGTATTGCATATATGTATCTTCCTTAAATGTATGGGATCTAATGGTCAGTGTGTGTTTGAGATCGTGTGTGCGTGTGCATTTTTACTGTTACCATGACTACCTGTTGTTACACCTTTGCAAAATAATTTTAACTATTTTTATGCTACAATAACATAATCAACTATTAATAATGAACTTGGGTCAACTGCATTCAAATCTTGTTATCTTGAATGTTTTAAGTCGTCTGTAGGTCCTTTTCTTGAATAACACAAAGTATGGAATATCATCTGTTCTAAGACGGAGAAAGAGTTAGCTCAATATGTCCCGATGACTCAAATACTCGAATAAATTATAACATATAAAATAAGTAGAACACAACAATGTGTTGTCACTCATCTTCCGACCTCTCTCGATCTTGAATTTATGTTGAATTATCTAGTGCTGGCCTATTTGAAAAGTTTCATTACGCTAAAGTTATTCTGTACAAGAGGGTCACGATTCATTATCCAAGAAAATTTGGTTCTATTTTTTAATTTTTGTGCTGTACTTATTCAAATGTATTAAATTATCATCGTCTGTTAATTGAAATTTACACTTTTCGACAATTCATGGCCACGGGGGAAGAAATTAGTAAATATTCCATTAACCAATTTAGAGGGGTGAATTTATCGTTACGGTGATCATTTGTTTATAATGTTCACTAATAAGGTGTAGCTTCATTACCCAGTGAGAACACATGTTCAACTGGTATCTTAAAGTAAAACAGGCTACCAGTTATAGCTGTTTCGTGGTTTCCATGGTTTCATCAGCACTAAAACAAACCATCAACTAACTGTAATGTTATTTGAATTTGGTGCAATGTGACAGAATTAAATAACGATGATAGGAAGTAAACCCGCCCCCCCATACAGGATACAGCTGAAAAATTGGTGAAAGTGGTTATAAAGGACATTAACCTCCAAATTTCTTGCCATTAGGGCCAAAGGGTTAAAGAGATAAATTTTCTCAATACTAAATTTAACCTGTTACATTCAGAATGTTTCTTATAAAATCAAAAATAATGTGTAAAGTTTAAAATTATTTTATACAGATCAGATTTAACAATAATCGATTACTTAATATACTATATTTATTTTGATTAAATTTGTTTTAAGTCTTTGTATAAATATCCAATCTTTTACAAATTTTAGAAAATAATTTTGTATTTTCGAATTTAGAGTTTTCTTTAGCACAATAGTGCTAGCTATAACATATAGTGTGCTAATTCTTTATTGTATAATAATAGTTCTATTTAAATTTTATTTGGAAAAAAAAGAAGAAGAAAAAGACTCTCAAATTTGTGTACATAAAATAATTTGTCTAGATATCGATGCATGCTTATCTTAAGGGATCTACTACTGTGAAAGTCCTTTTATTTGTTGATGCTAATTTTCGTGGTTTCTAAAAAATACATTGATCCATGGGTTCTTGAATTTGTGGTTTTAAACACTACAGGCAACAATCAATGGGAAAATTGTATTTCATTGGATTTTTATTTTCATAATTTAAATGGACAATGAAAGCAGCGAAAATTAGAACCCTACGATTAATAAGAATTTCA